>CAEFZX010009386.1:0-80732 GCA_903066825.1 Alfaro cultratus | reverse complement strand
TATATATGTTCCCTGAACAAGTTTACTACTACTTGTATGAGTAGTGGAGCAAGTTTCCCTTATTTCCTTTTGAGTACTGGGAAACTTCATTACCTGTGTTCTGCTACAAAAAAAATAATAAAATCTAACAATTGCTTGCATTTTAATTGGTTGGAATGCTGCAGGAGGGACTTGCACACAACACAAACATTGTGCACATGTGAATTTACATTTTGTTTCTGTATCTGTTTTCTGTTTTATGTGCCAAATAACCAAAGAAACTGTTATTATTTGAAAGAGAAACAGCTAAACTAGCAAAATTCTCTGTAACTCTAAAAGCTTGACTTATGTAGACTTTATTCAACTCATTTCAGTCAACGGATCTTAAATTTCAAAGAAAGATCAAATAAAAAGTCTGTTTCCTTGGGGGTCTTGTGACAGGAAGAACTTTTCAAAATGAAAGAGAAGAACGTTGAAACTTGCAAAGTGTCAAAATGTCACTAGTATGTCTTCACATATGTGTTTTTCATCACCTGAAACACATATGAAGACGTTTCTGATGATCATCATCTTGACTACGATTTTTATCTTTGCTGTATGCTGCATGTATTCAAAACTCACCATAACAAAAGGCCATTTTTCCTTTTAGCAGTCCTCTCCTCTGTCTCCATCGACTTGATTTGACACAACAACACAGGAAAAGGAGAGAAAAGAAACATGCATAGTCCATTAGAGAAGTGTGAGCACTGAGGGTCATTGCAGGGTAGCCTACCAACTCAAGGTCCAGCTTTTTCAGTCCAGATCCCTGAGCCATCAAACACACAGCCATTTATATACCTATAAACACACCGCATACTCTCAAGACACTCGAAAACATGCATATACCCAAAATGCATTAACAGCCATGTGACAAGTGAGGCTGAGGAGGAATTCTTCTGCCGGCGGGGAAAGGATCCAATATAAGCTGATGGGCTACAAGTGCAAGTGCAAGTCTTGTCACAGTTTCCCAATTGCCTTCATTGTATGCTTTTCAGCCGTGATAATCGTCTTGCTTCACTAGAACATTAGCCTCTCTAGAAGATGTCCCATCAGCTTCCAACTGCTATACATGTTTGATTTAGATGCTTGAAATCTTTTTTTGTATCTCAGCTTTTTATCCTGTTTCTCTTTGTAGCTCTGATGCAGCAGCAGTCCATAGAGATTAGAGACAATCCTAGGTTTTATATAGAGATTGGAAATGAAGGCCTGACTTTGCCAGAGATGTCTGATCACGTTCACATTTACACATCTCTGCCCTGCAGTTTGTCCGGTTATTTCCATTGCTCGTTATTAAAGTGACAGCTAGCAGCTACAAGGACAGCTCACTGTCTTTTCATATAAACATTTCTGCACTCATTATTGCTTATAGTCTTTATATTTTAAACCCATATGACACAGGAAGTGATTGCATTAGGAGAACGCTCTAAATATGTAGGGAACAAATAAAAAGACATTTTGCATTCAAAACTAGCTCAGTAGATGTCACATTAACATATCTAATACATTTGTTAAATTTTATTTTTTTCCTTTTTGTTGGGTTTCATATTTAGAGATAACTATGATATCGTTGTTTTTGCCATAATTATCACATGTTGGACCTAAACTCTTAACTCACTTCTCTCAGCAATTTAAAGTGTGAATTTGCAGGCGAAGAAATATCTAACTCCCTAATCTCCTTCTTAATATCTGAATTATCTCTTCAGGAAGCTGTGGGCAACCCATGCCATTTATCACAATGTGCTACAGCGACACCATTCCTATTGAACATCTTTGCATCTCGTCACATTACAACCACAGACTTTAACATATTTTTGCTAGGATTTTATAGACCAATGCAAAATAGTGCAAAACGGTTAACTGGCATCAAAATAACACACCAATTCATCAACTAGCTACATATACTATCAAATTAATACATAGTTTACACTATTAAACAATATTGAATAAAAGTAAAATGTTGAAAAGTGGCCCAGTTACATTTGTACTTAGGTCCTCTCAGTTTATACTTTGTAAAACCACATTTCTGTGCAAATTCAGCTTGTTGTATGGGCATTATATCTCAAAAAGCTTTACATGACTGTTAAGAAGCAATGTGTTTTTCTTTAATTTTAGTTTTACAGTGTGTAAATGAACCTTTTGTGTGTGTGGTTGAAATGTTTGTTACCTTGTGGGTGTGTCTTCTGTGGCAACCATCTTGGAAACCTCCAAAAGAGGAGGCCCGCCTTAAACTCAGCTCTTTTACAGAAAGAGCAGTGATAAGAGCTGGAGTTTGATTGGCCGATTTAAATTGAAAAGGTGGGGTTTAATCAGTATGGAAGTGGCTTCTGGATGTAGCAGAAAGATTGAGAGAACTTAAACATGCAGGATACCAGTCTCAGAGGACTGCCTTTATACACAGAGTTCTGGCTGTCTGTTCAGCATTCCTGAGATAAAACTGGTGAACCTCCTCATAATTATCAAGTGTTTTTCTGCCTCTAACTAATTTTCCTTCAGGATTGCATGTCTCTATTGAAAACGCATCCCTACAGCATGATGTCCCCACTATTTGTCACTGTGGTCTTTTCAGGAAGATGTGCATTATTTTCCCCCATAGCCTCTTGTCTGTCATGCAAAATGTTCAATTTTAGTCTCATCTGATCAGACCAGTTTGATGTTCTCAACAGATTCATGAGCTATGGGTCTCTCCAGCTTCCCCAGCTTTCCCATAGACTTCTTGGATGCTTCTCAGATTAGTACCCTCCTATCCCAAACTAACATTTTAGATGAATGTTCAAGTCTCTCTAGCTTTGCAATTGTGCCATATTCCTTTCATTTTCAGATGATGGATAGAACAGTGTTACTAATTTATAACCTATTCCTCCTTTATAAGCATACCACTGTCTGTTTTCAGCATGCTTTTTCTTCAGATTTAGTTATGTGCTACTTTGTGCTGGTCTATGTCACAAAATGTTCAACTGAAATATATAAAAATTTGTGGTTATAGCATGCAAGTACACAAGAGTTTGAGGATTAGTGCGTTCCAACTCTAAACTTTTGTTGGCAGATATCCTCTATACTAAAAGCATGGAGAGACATGGCGAGATGGAGTGGTGGTTGTGGATTGTCTTCAGATTTTTCACTTTCTGTCTTTCTTGCAGAGTAAGAAACACGCTAACAAGGTGCGTCTGTTCTACATGCTTCACCCTGAAGATGGAGGACCACCTTCCAAAAGGCTGAGGCCAGATAATCCAGTAAGCTCATACTTAATGTTAGTGTGTATTTATTTGTCTTTTTCTGTTTCACTAAACTAAAGTGAATATGTCTTTTCAAATCAAAGTAGAAGGAATTTATAGAGGGAATTCCTTTTAAAAAAAAATTGTTTCTAAATAACAAAAAACTACACTGACCAGTTACAGTTGTAGACCATGACTGCTGTAGGAAAGTGTTTGCTCTTCCTTATAAATATTCCTGAGTGTGTCTTAAAGATTTAGTAGAAAATCTTACAAGTTCTATATCTGACAATTGCAGGCCTTTTCTAAAGAGGTCATTCTATTATTCCGATTCTCCTGTGTGAATTTGCCCTGGAAATGGCATGATTTACATCTTTTGCAACTATGGCAATTGCTGAGGTTGCATTTGCATTTGTAGCATATTGTTGCACATCAAACATGAGGCATAGAAGGTATTTTGGTGCTTATGTTTAAATGTGCAGTCATTATTATGTATTGAGAGTCCTACAAGAAAATGTACAACTCCACAATGTGTGTCATTCTATTTGGAGTGACTCATGTGGCATGAAGTTAAGTAAACAAAAATATTTCCAGTGTCTGCTTTGGAGAAACAGCTTTTAGGAAATAATAGTAAACTGCATACCACAATCAAAACATATCGCCACAGTAGAAAGCTTGTCAATGTGGAGGGATCACTGACTTTTTCTTTTTCTTGTCAGAAAATGTATCACTTTGACTAAATGAGCTGAAGCAATTGTTAATATTCCCATTGTTGGAGATACTAGATAGAGTTGTCTTTATTTTTAAAGCAAAATTATTAGGACAGACTTTTCTCCAAAATAGAAAGAGAGTAGTGTACTACAGAGTTACTGCTATAAACCAATTGCCTTTGTTGAGATCATAACATTCCCTTGTGATGTATTGGCCTAGTTTTTAATGTATCCCCCTTGCCCGATAAGATGAGATTCTCTGATGTCTTTGTTTTTCTCCCACTGTTGATAGTTGTGTAGACTGTGATTGTTTTACATAATTTATTTCCTCCTTGTGCATCCAAACATTCATTATCACATAAAAGATTATATTTACTGATAATCCCATTTTAACCACAATGAAAATATATTTGGTCTAAAATCTGAGATGCACATATCAGGCCTTTATGGATCAATCCATATTTAAATATTTTGAGGTCCAACATGCTGATTTGGATCTTGTTTACTCGCACTGTCACACACATTAACTCACTACAAGTAATAGAACAATTACCAGTAAGTGGAAAGGCAAGGAATCTCAATGTAAAACAGAGATCCATTGTAGAATGAAAAATGAAATCAAGAAATGACAAAACTAATTAAAAAGTAATTTTTTAAAAATCAAGTTTGCCAGTGTCTCAGAGGTTTTAATTAACTGAGAGCCAAAATTGTTAAAGAAAAATTAAAATTGAGGTTTGGAACCACTCTTGACCAATTAAAGTCAAAGCACAGAAGCAATCATAATAGAAGGGGAAAAGCAGCCTTTCTTGTTGAGATCTGTGTAACATCCCCTGAAACCAGGTTAAGTCTTTTATGCATTTCCCCACCTTCATCTCTATTAGCTTGAAAGATAATGAGGTCTCTGGTTTGACAGCGGTTCAGTCTGCCAAGGGTTGATCTAAGCCTATCAGGTGCACTGTCTCTTCTGGCACAGGATTGTGGATGTCTGGAGGTCCCTTAACCGGATCACTACAACTCAGGTTGCTGATACGAATGGAAAACACTTAGAGAAATTGACTAAGTGACACTAAGTGCATGTCTGAGTTATATAGGGAGAAATTTCCAACAATCTATTAGAATTTAGGGCAACAAAACCTAGAAAAGGTGATTAGTCTTCCATGTGATCTGATTGGGAGAATATTGTTGATAGAAATTCATAGTCTGTGCTTCCAGAAGAAAAGGTTGTCTCAATCAACTAGTCAGAACTGGATTTAGTGTAAAGTTAGGCACTCAGCGGTAAGTGGACTCCTCTTTTTTTCTTCTGCTTCAGACATCAGACTGACCTAAGTTTTAAAACAGTATCAACAATCTATAACTTTAGCTGTAAGGTTTTTCTTACAGTCCTGCAGTGGCTCAGTGTTGCTGGTTTGAACCCACTTTCCATCCCTCTAGGTTGCCAGATCTAAAAAAGAAATACACAAATGAAAACCATTTATCATGTAATAATACTAATAACTAAAAGACAGGTTTAGACACTAAATTTGACACAATTAATATTTAAAACTATGACTGATACTGGATTATTTTGAAGTGTTCAGAATTTCTGCATGAACAAAATAATAAGACTTCAGAGGAACTGTAACATGTATTTACAGGCACTCAGACGAAAACACTTATGCTTATCTGCTGACAAGTGCATAGTCTCCTCGTGTTTTTCAGAGTTACCACCTGCATGGATAAGAATTGTTTTTTTACTGAACCTAAAGATATAAAGTGACATACAGAAAAGGCTTTTAAAGTGGGTTTTAGTTCACATACCATAACTATCTTTTATTATCCTTGGAAGCATCCAACACCTTATTAAATAAGCCATTTCGACCCATGAAGAAAAAGGCCAAATTCAACATGTTGCTATTTAGAGAGTCTCCTTTCTGGCTTTGACGTTTTTTCTGTTTTCCTTATGGGGAAAAAGTGGCAACTCCTGCTTTTTATCTAACTTCCAAATGCATGCAGGAATCATGGCATTGAGGGAGCCTAAAAGTCAGTTTATAAACAGAAAACTGAAAGCTGCCACAAAGACGAGTGGTAGACGAGTACCTAAAGCTTTTCCATCAGATGGAAATGGAGAATAAAGCAAACTGGAATCCAGTATTCTCCATATACAAGGCATATAAAGAGAGCATTCCTGAAAAAGTTCAAGAAAGGTTTTGACATAGTTTCTAACAGTAGTAAAATTGTCCAGATTACACTTATAAAATAATTTGTCAAAAGATTCTGTCTATACACTTACACTGACACGCAGAGGAGAAATATAGACACCTGCGTCTCCATCTGTCTCCCAAGGTGAATAAGACATGACTCAGCTCATCCTGGCCTGCACCTCATATGGGACAGTGAATGCATATAAACAGGTCATCAGACAAGCACACACACCAATCATCTGCCATACTGTAATGCAGTGTGAGTGCTGCAGCTAGTGCTTTGTGCTTGATTGTATCAGACAGTGCTGGGAAGCTGATATTAGATGAGCAGAGATGAAATACTCAGTCTGGGTAAAAAAAAATCTTTTCTCCTTTCATCTATTTTATCTTTCCCCTCCCATGGGAACTTTCACACACATTTTCTCACCACTGCATCTAAGTGTGTTTTTTTTTTTTTTTTTTTCTCTCTATCTCTGTTTTTGCTCTGATTGACACTCCGCTGTCCGGTGGGAACAGCAGAAAAGCTTTTCCTCAGAGTCAATGAACTGCCAGAGTAAAATGCCATGCCTTGAGGTTTTCTGTGTTTGCGTGTAAGTGGAAGTGTTTGTCACAGAGAAGATGGAGAGAAGGTAGGTTGTAAAAGAGCTCACAAATGTAAGGGATGGTTTGTTTAACCTCCCATTTTCTCTGTGCAGTTTTCTACCTTTGCACCGGGTGAAAAATGTCACATTTTCTCTTCAGCTTTTATTCTTCTTGTGTTATGATGCTTGTGCTGTTATCCCTTTCAATTTGCTCTTAGCTCTTCCTCAAACTCTGCACTGCTTCACATGTAAATTTAGCAACACTTCCCACAGCAACTCGGCTCCGAACGGTGGGAAAATCAAGGAGGAGCTGAGAAAAACAAAACAGAAGGAGAAGAAGATAAACACTGCTAATTAGGAGTCTATTGTTAGTTGCATGAGTTGGAAGAAGTCACCCTAACTATATATGCATATATATATATATATATATATATATATATATATATATACAGGCGTCACTGTCAGACAGCTGATAAGAAGGCATACATGCATGTTGACACAAGCACACACAACAATTAGGTTGCATGCAAATCAGTTGTGATAGGTGTTTGAAGTGCGACAGGTAACAACAGTAAAATAGCAGGGAAATTTGGAAAGGTTGATGACTTTCAGCAAAGACAGAGGATAGAGGGAAACAGTGAGTCAGACATGTTGTTTATTGTTTAAAGGGGTTGTGCAGAGTAGCAGCCATAATGAGATGGCAATTATTCATCTGTCAGTCACCCACACATGCATGAAATTGTTTAAAAACTTTTTCCCCTGCTTTCACTAAATCCCTGGTGTGACGTATTTCGTCTTTTCCATCAGATGCTTCACTGTGGTTTGGCTCCCATTTGTGTCACTGAATCTTTTACTCTTCTCTGAGTCTTGACAGGTGAGACCCCTGCAAGTTTCCACACGGTGTCATCTTCAGATCTTTGTCCCTAACCAAAAAAAAAATAAGAAAAAAAAAAATGCTGCAGGAGGACGGGCTGCTCCAGTTGATTTCCCTCAGCTAAGATTTTGGTTCAGAGAGGTTTGAAGTAAACAATGTAAGCGAGGGTTTAGGTGGAAGGAAGGAACAGAAGGATAAAAAGAGAAGGAAATGTTGCATAAAGTACACATGAGAGACTTTGGGGGAGGAGAGATGAAGGAATGGGGATATGAGAGGAAAAACTCTGTTTAAAAACAAGACAGGATAGAAAGCATTTGTCCTCCAGAGAACTATGGTGTTTCTGAAATGGCACAGAATTGAATACCATATAACTATGGAAAAGTTGATTTTACTTTTTAAAGCAACATAACATCAAAAAAGTACAGATAATTTTCTGCTGTTGGGCTTTATCTGTCATTTATGTATAACATCGATAAATCAGTCAGTCGTAGGATATAAGTAATTTTAAAATCCCTGTCCTAACGCAGAACAAGCCTTTTCAGTCACATCTTTAAAATCGCGCAAGCATTGTCATATATATGACGATAATGGAGAGTAGTATCAGGGAATCTTTCTTGGTAATCATAGATTTCTTTGACAGAAAAATACCTTTTTCCATGAATATGACAACTGATTTTTTTTGTCCATTTGGTTGCTTAGAGCAAGGATGGAGTGAGCACTTTTGCCTCCGACAATGTAGGAAATGTGGCTTAGCATTGTGAAAGTTAACAGTCAAACACTTAAGTCTAGGGACATTACATTTTTTGTTTTTTTTTTTCATGACAAGCAGTCATTAACCATTGTGGAAAATTTTAAGCAGACAGCGCTCACCACAAAGCGTATTTCCTTTTCTAGGTATTGAATTGAATTCAAGTTTATTTAATCAGCAACAGAGCAGGAAAAAATCTTGTATGATAGAGACAAAGCAACCATTGTTTTGTATGAAGATTTTCTAGCCACAGGCTAACTTGCAAGCAAAGTCCTTGGTTTGACCTTTTTTAAAGGATAGCAAAATTGGAATTAAAAATTCTAAATGCACACACACACACTGACACGACAGGGTGCTAGACTTCCAAGATACTGTTCACAATCAATATTTCTTAACTTCATCCTCATGGAGGATTATCCAAATAAATATTCACTTTATAATCTCACATTTGAGCTGGAGATTTGGGTTTTATTACTTTTGTTTGAAACAAACTTTTGGCTACATTCTCAGCTTTTCTGTGCTCTGTTTTGTCTTTGACACTTTTTTTACATATTTCTATGTAAATAAATGTTACAACCTACCATTGTTTTATGACCTACAAGCCAGAAAAGATATATTATAGGGAAAAGTTGCACAAATTATTATATATGCCATTTACGTCACAGAAAAAGGAATATAAAGCAGAGAGAGAAATTTTGTTTTTTTTATTGATGCAGGGGAGAGGCGTAGGACAGTTGATGGCACGCATTTACACGTTGTTCACAGCAGGCACGGGCATGGAGGAGGCGAAGAGGCGAGGCGGGAGAGGGCAGGAAGAGGAGGGTGTGTCGAGAGCCTGCCAATACAGATAAATATTTCATCCCACAACACACAAAGTCACTGAGACTGGGACCCAGAGGGGGAGAGAGGATGCAGGGGAGGAAATGCTAAGAGCAAAGGGAAGGCAGGCCAGACAAAAAAACAAAAAAAAACAAAAGAAAGAGAAGAGAGTAAAGGAGAAGGAGAGAAAGAGAGAAAGCCTGGAAGGTAAAGGTGTCCTTATCTCTCACATCACCGTCCATGACGTTAACCAGGGATGACATGAGAGAGACACACACACATCCTCAGAGACACACTGCTTTCACCCACTAATTCTAATATGTTGTTCAAGGGACTACACTGTTACTGTATTCACTTATTGCAACAGCAATTTCTTGTGAAAATCTTTTTGTTCTGTTTTTTTTTTTTTTTTTTTTCACTTTGACAGCAGACAGGATAAAAGAAAAAGAAAAAAACGAATAAAACATACCTAGAAAGTAAAACAAAAAAAATCCAAGGATGGATAAAAAGAAGGAAAGAAAGGTGACACTCAAAACAGATTCGTCTAAAATTATTAGACTATAAAAGGAGCCATACAGCTTGTTTCATTTTTTGCTGGGGTATTATACACAAAATCTTTCAAATGTTTTTCAAAAATGTTATGATATTGACATATTCAGGGAGCACAGCAGTTGGGTAGACTTTGAGCAACAGTCTAAATAAAACATCCTCTACACTAGATAAGAAATTATTTATTTGAAGCTGACTTAAACATGTGATGTTTTGTTTACAAACATGTCCTCCACAGATTTCTTTTGTTTTTGCTTCTTGTCACAACTAAATATTTTTGATCATCAAATATTTATTTTATTTTATTTTTTTATTATTATTATTTTTTTTTGCTCTAGTGCCTTTTATTTGAGAGTGGAAAGCGGATCCGGAGAGAGATCCGCTTCCACCAGGCCGGGACTCAAACCTGTGACAGTCTTGCAGAGGACTAAGACATCCGTACATGGGTCACACCTTTTATCCCTGTTGGGATAAAATGACAACCAACTACTCCCATATAATCCTATTTTTATATATATGAATCAATATATATGATTCAAATATTGAATCTTTTTTTGTCCATGTTATTTCTCATTTGCTTGTTAATTTATAGATTTTTCTTTCAAGGTAACATTTTCAGTTTTGCTTTGTTTGGGCATTTTTAATGACAGCAAAGCTATATTTTTGTCTGTCTATCTTTGTCTGGTGAAGATATGAACTTGTGTGTGTTTGCACATTTGTGTCAGTCAGACAGTTGGTCTTTTAGCTTGCGCCATCTCCCACGGGGAGTAACATTGGCTCATCATTAGTAATGAACCAGCAGCAGCAGTGGAGAGGCCAGACCACAATCTGAGCCCTGAGAGACAGATGCATATTTGATCGTCACTCTTTTTGCCTTTGTGTTTGTTGGCATTTTTCTGTGTGTGATTGTGTGAGAGAGAAAGCCTACTGAGTTCAGAGAAAAGGTTATTTCTCTTTGTTCCCTATTTTATTATCTGCTACTGTTTCACCTGCACTATTTTCTTTTATGTTTCACCAGATTTACCATTTTTCTTCCCTGCCATTTAGCTTCCCTTAACCATCTTTCCCATTTCTGCTCTTCTAGGACTGTGCAGAAACAGAAGTAGACAGAAACAAGTGCTGTACCTTGTGCAACATGTTCTTCACCTCCGCCATTGTGGCCCAGTCCCACTACCAAGGGAAAACCCACGCCAAGAGAGTGCGCCTAGTGCTTGGGGAACCACCAAACCTACACACAGCCATAACCAGCCCTACAAACACAGGTACATTTTACATTTGTTGTTATCTGTGCAAATCACTTTAGCAATAATGTTGACAACTCGGTTTAAGAACTGCTGAAAAATTCAATATTAATTAATAAAAAACAAATAAAAAATTCTAAGCTATGTTGACAAAAGGCAATTACTGGTCAGAAAAAAACTAGGAAAATCTTATATTTAAACGGGAGGTATTATGGAAAATAGACGGGGGGGTTTTATCTTAAAATTTTGTCATAACATCATTCCCTCATCAAAAACAAACCCAGAGAGTTGCTTTCATACCAACTGTGAAAGCATTGAGGTGGATGTGTCTTTTTACAGGTATGCTTTCCTCCAGTAGGACTTGGATGCTACGATGGTGAGCTAGCTACCGTGAGCTCTACCAAGTATCAGACGGTGCATGATGAAACTGGGAGACCACCTGTATAAAAGAAACTTAAAGCTGAAGCAGAACTTGGGCCTTTAACACGGGATTGAACCAAAACATGTTTGTAAATCCTCCAAGGACTGGATATGAATTAAGAAATGGAAAGCTGAAGGCCAAAACCCAGATCTGTATCCTTTCCATGGTGTAAAACTTGAAATGGACTCAATATATGACAATTTTTCAATAAATAACATAATTTTAATTATATATCCCATTTTTTATGCATGTAGGTATAGGAATAGATATAGTACATTGTAGGCACTTCTCAATCAAAACATTCCACCTAAAAATAAAGAGAGAAACAGGACACAATAGCAGAGAGCCCAAAGGCAAAATTTTGAAAGCTCAAGGCACAAGGTCAAGAATAAGCCAAAAAATGTAATCACTCCAAGCAAACTGCAAGCACTGCTGAAGCAGGAAAACCAAGCATCTCTGGAGCATTTGTGGGACTGTTTGCTAAAAACAGAGTAAAACAGACTGGAGTAAGCAGTTTTGTGCAACTTCGCCCTTAATAAGAGTTCAATTTACAGGTTAAAACATAAATGCTTGTAGTTTATGTTCATGGTTTACCACCTTAAAAATTCTGAGATACGTTCATTTCCACCACAAAGTAGTTTAGCATCAAGAAACCTGCCCATTAAAAGTACATTTTTATTTGCTGCCACTTTTAAGGCACTTCGAGGTGGGTGTTCCACTTGGAAAAAAAGTTTTATTCTGTTTCAAGTTGTCATCTAACACAGTCAGAAGTCTTAATTTAAAGAAAACATGTACTGTCATTTCACTTAGGCTTTCCTGTGTGATTGACAAAGAGCTGAGCTAGAAGAGTCCGAATGCATTAGGGTGCAGATTGCAGAATTATTCTTCTGACTGTGTCTGTTCTATCTGCGGACCCAAAGCAGGTCTTACTCCCTGACTTCAGCAGGCTCCAACACTTTGACAAAACAAAAGGAGTACAGAAATATTTTGAAATATATTTTTTTGACGTTTAGGGCACAAGCCTTCAATTTATATCATTAGGTTAAAATGATGGGGGAGGCTGGTTCCCAAAGAGACAAATTTGTGTTTAGCAGCATGAATTGCACCCACACACAGATTCACACTCTTAGCAGTCAACAAACTGTCATTTGAAAGTAAATGTTGGAGCACTTTTCCACACAAACTAGCTATTGTTTTCCCTCAAAGTTTCTTATTTTACAATAGTGCTGCAAAATTTTTCATAAATGTATCATTATTGCAATATCACTGGGCACAACATGAATATTGCAAAGTGCCAAGACTTCAACAAATAGAGTATTAAGTAATTATTTAAGCTTCAGGCATTCAGTCTCTCTATGCTACCAATATATTTGGTGACACTTCTTTAATGTGCCATGAAATTTTAAAGAAGCTTAAGTGGTGATAAGTACTAGCCTGGTAAAAACCAGTGCCTTGCACTACACTTTGCTCCATGTAGAGGGTTTGGGCTCTTGGCTGTTGAGAAACGATTGATTCCTGGAGACGTGAACTTTGTTGAGGTTTTAAATTTTACCCAATTGCTAGCGCTTACCCATTAATTTGCCAGTTCAACGCTAAGAAACTTACCATAAATTGCCTGTGCTGTAAAAACAATCATCCTCCACTGCGAAGAGGGGAAGTTGGAAGTGCCAATCTGAACAAGGTGGCTGTTAATGTTAATTCAATATATTTGGAAACATGGCCAACACAAACAGAATGGCTTCATTCACTTCCTTCCCTGCCATTTCTAAAACTAGAAATGGCAGCGGACCTCCATTTCTAGTAGTCCGCTCTAGACTACAATTCTATAACACTGCAGAAAATCAACATCAACTTTCATTACTTCTCTTTCTGTTTGCTGATTGGCCAAGTTGAAAGTTTACCGTAAATTTACTTAAAGTCTAAAATTTAGAGAACCAAGAGAAAAAAAAGCCTAAACTGAAAAGGCCATATAATTAGCAATACAAAATCTCTGCCAAGTAAAATAATCTCTTAGTTATTTCCTAGTCTTTGTTCATGGGTGTTTGAGTATCTTTTTCTTAAATTTGTGTTCTGGCGAGATATCTCCAAGGAAGTTTTACATAATGTGATACAAATTGGACTGAAAGGGAAAATTCACAGAGCTGTAAACACACCATTGCTCCAAAATGGAACATTATAATCAACCCCCAAAGTGACTCCTGCTAAACTTTGGCCTACTTTGGAAAACTGTCACTTCTGTGCTGCTGCTGCTGTGGAATTTCTGTCTTTTTATGACAGTGGGACCTGGAGGAAAAGATACAGGGGAAGTAGCACAAGAAGAGAGGAAGAGTGACCTGGGAGATAAGGAGAGGATTTCAGGAGAGATTAAAGTCAAAGCTAGCCTTTGTGAGCTCACTGAGATGAGTGCAGCCCAAAAGATGCACAGCCAAGTTGACAGGCCAGACCGTACATGGGCATCACAACACGAATACACTTACATGATCATCAGAAACACACAAAAGCAGAATGACTGATGCATTTACTTAGAAACCTGGACTCCCACATTCACTGAAGTAAGAAAAAGAAAAGTCAATAGATGCTGTAGAAACCCTAGAGAGGTAGAGAAGAGATACCTGTGTCTGTTCCTCTGTGCACATCAATTGAGCACTTCCTGCACACACTCTCTCCCTCTCTCGCTCTCTCTGTGCCCCACTCCATGAAAAACACTTACTTCTGCTCCAATGTACAGAGATCACAGTCAAAAGGGGAAATGGTGGGAAAACAAAGGCAGGGAACGAGAAATTACATTGGATGATCTCTCTCTTCGTTTCTGCTCAGTACTTGTTCCACAAAGCTGTCAGAGCCGAGGAACTTCACTCATGCATGGGCACACATAAACAAACAAACATCATCCAGAGCTTTGATGACCCCCTCGTCTTTCACGGGATCAGACAAAAATTAAAAAAGACACGACAGCCACATAGTTACAAGTTTGTGTTTCAGTAACAGAGAAGATGGAGTGGCATGGCAGAGACGAGCAAAGCGAATGTGAGTGGGTGTGGCGGGTTCGATGAGTAGAGCAGAGGCACAGCCATAGATACGGTAACTATGTGAACAGAGACTGAAGACACATCAAGGTATCAGTAGCCAATCAGATCGCAGGGCTAGAGTTCAGTCAACACAGAACCGCATAGAACAGATCCTCTCAGTAGCTGACCTCAGGGGTCAGTGGTCAAAAATTCATGCATGCTCTTCATTTGTTAGTGGTTGCAGTTAAATAAGTGACTCATCCTGGTTCAAAACCATGCATGAGTGGGCTTTTGTTTGTGATATAAAATGTACCAACGTGCGGCAATGCAGGTTTACCGTCACGATCAGTCTGACTCTGAAGTCTTTGACTCATTCAGGATAGTGAATTGGCACATTTGGAGATACCATCTGGCATCATAAGCTTTCTCTCTCTGTCTGGCTGTGGACCTAGCTCCCCTCCCGGGTTGATGTCTTTCGTACATGTATTCTACCTTAACACATGCAAGCAGGCTGTGCTGGATCTTCCTTCTACCACACAAACACACTTTCTCTCAAGGGATTACACATTCAGTCCGCCGCCCAAACACCACACACACACACAGACATGCCATCTTTTCTATGAGAGCCACTACTACGTCCTGTGGCCATATCAGTGCCTGTTGGCTATTAATGGACAATCACCATGGTAACCAGTGTCGTGTCATGAGTAGCAGGTCACCTGGAAGTCTGCCATTTCCCCTTTTTTATTCCCTCAGAGGACAGACAAGACAAGGGGATGTTGAAAAAAAGATTAAATGGAAAGGATTAGTAGGATGGTAAATGTGAGCAGAAAGGCAGCTATTGAAGATTGGACCCCAGAGTGCCGATTGCTTTGGCACTCTAAGGTGACACTTGGCACAGATCTGGCCAACAAAGTCTAATTTGATGGGTACAACCTACCGTTAGCAAGTGTAAACGTAAATGAGTGTGCACAGGACCATGCATTAACAATGTCATCTTGTTTCATGAGTGAGTATGAATGCATTAAATTTTATACAAGTATAATAATTTAATACAAATCTTTTCAATTCATGTCATTTTTGCATTAGGGCTCAATTTGCATTTGAATGAACATTAATATCCACCTTTACTCCCCCTTCTTTTTTTTAATCCTGTAGAACTCCCTCCTCTGCTCTAATTTTTGCCTTTTCTTTTCTTTCTCCTTCAGATTCCTCTCCTTCCACCCCGCTTCCCACAGACCCCAACGCTTCCCCTGCCTTACCCTGGCCAACGCCAGAGCTCAGTGGAAACGGTGGCAGAGAGGCTGGAAAGTACTGCTGCCTGTGCGGAGCCTGGTTCAACAACCCTCTAATGGCCCAGCAGCACTACGAGGGGAAGAAACATCGCAGAAATGCTGCCAGGGCCCGCCTCCTGGAGCAGCTAGCAGGCAGTCTGGATGCCACAGAGAGCACAGGTCAGCCTCCAGAGTCCCCACTCAACTTGCTGACAACCGTGGCTTGTGAGGGTGTTACAATGAACAAGGTTAAGTGAGTGATCATATCCTTAGAGTGTGGCGGTGTGGGTGGTAAAATGTTCAAACTGTGCACTTGTAAATGTGTACATTTCACATATGTCACATTGGTATAAGCATCACCAGTTATTTTAGTCAACATTCGCAACAGTTACTTTAAAAATATGTACACACCGAATTTACAGTTTGACTAACTTTGATGTATAATTGAGAGACATTTAATTCAATTTTGTTACCCCAGCCTTTCTGAATTACATAACTAATGTAATAACCTTTACATTTACATTTGTATGGTGTTGTGTAGGTTTATCATTTTGAGTCTATTTTGAGCGAAGAGTATAAAACAACTTTTACTGTAACTTACAATGGACTCAATACAACCACAAACATTGATATATTTTAATAGCAAATCTGAAACCTTTCTCTACTTTAACATTGTTTTTTGGGTTTTTTTTTGTTAAGGTAGAAAAAGGTTTCAGATTGTGCACACATCCTTTTACACACCTCGTAAATGTTATTCACTGTTTTCAGACCATTCAGCAGGAATCGCATGTAACCTAGCCTTTACTGGAGTTGTTTTCCTGTCTTTATATAAAAAATATATATAACTATCTGAAGACCAGTACAAATAAGATTTGTTGATGACCAGAACAACCAAGTGATTTAAGAATAGCGGACCTACAATGTGTGTGTGTGTGTGTTTTGATTACCTGCAGCATTAATGCATTTTTTTTTTTTTTTTTGCACAAAAAATAAACCCCGCCAGTCTGAAGGCTTTTACCTTTTACACCACGGAGTCTTCCTCTGGTAGTAGATTACTGGGACAATTTTGTACAGGCCAAGCAAGCGATGAGACGTTTATACTTGACCTCTATATTGGTGTGGTAAAAAGAGCCTTCATAGAGTGACCATATAAATGCCAGTACAGGTGAACCTGCTCTGCAAAAGCCCCTTCCTAATAGACTATTATGAGGTGGATGACCAGGCACCTCGACAGCGCACAGGGCCAGTTTAACATCAATGATAAACCTAGCTTTAGCCTGAGATACGAGATAGTGTTCTCCACAGTAGCTAAGGGGAACATATATTTATCTTTCATGATTAGTTTGAGGAATGGTGATAAAGCAGAGAACCATAAAACATGAAACTCAAATAAACATCTGACCAGGGTAACTGCAGAACGATCTAGGTGCCAAAAATAGACTAAATTAAATCAAGGGAGAAGAATCAAAATTCAAAATCTACTAAAAACCAAATGGAAAAAGGACAGCTATAAACCCCATAGAGTACAACATTTTAAATGAACATATATTAGTCCATAGAAATATTTCTCACTCTTTATATAGCTGTGAATCCCTCCTCAACTTTGACCTGATATCTTATTAATTCTGGTTGCTACAGTCTAGCTTTCCAGATCAGTTGTCATGGTTCACAGTCTGCTCAGATTGCAGCGCAGCTTCTACACTTGTTAGTGCTGTATCTTTATGTGTGTAAAACCCATGGGCCTTCTGTTGCCATAGAGTATCTTAGCTGCTAAAACACCTCATAGTTGAGCAGGACTTTGCAACAACGTAAGATGATATCAATATATATTCAAAAACTTTAACCAAGGAAATTCACACTTTATATTTGTGACAAAATTACAAATATAAAGGAAACAACAATGTACTTTGCTTACTTTAGTAGAAAATCGCAATGATGCCATGTCCTCGCTTTTAATTTTCACATTTTCAGAGCCTTTTTTCAGTCTGTCTCCCACACAGATCCAGGCTGAAGAAGCAAGGCTGTCCTTAATTGAGAAGTCATATTAACAAATGTTTGGCACAGAGATACCAGCTAACATCGTCCTACTCCACTTTCAAGTTTGGCGCACTCATGGCGCACATTGCACAGCCTCTACAAGCAAATGCTGATTCTCTAAGAGCCTGAGCTGCGCTGATTGCTCTGTGCTCCAGGTGCCATGACACAAACCATCATCTCAAGAAGCCAATCATATTAAAAGCATGAGTCATGTTGCCGCCTACAGTGGCTCAGAGGCTTTAAAAGTGTCGTGTTGGATATCGTCCGCAATCCACACACTGTGACCCAGATCCCACAAACTGAGCTCTTTTTTTATAATTTTGACTGAAGCACTTAAATGTATGCAGTTATAAATATTTAACAGACACCTTTTTGAAAAATATTACATTTGTTGCATGTAAGAAAATCTCTTCCTTCACGGCCATTAAAATGTCTTTGTTATAACCTGAGATGACGTTCTATGACATGAGTTTATTATTATTTTTATATGATACTTACAAAGTAGAATGAAAGCGAAACATTGTTTTGTGTATTTTACTGATAAAAAGCCAAGGCGTGTGTTTGTATTCAGCCCCCTGAATTTGTCCTTTGTAGAATGAATCACCTTCTCTTTATATTGCAGCTGCAAATCAAAAATATAACCTTGGAGTATATTTTACCCATTCTTCATTGTAAAATAGCTTAACCTCAGTCAAATTAAATTGAGATGTCCTGTACAGTTTACAGTTATTGCCACAGGTTTATGTTTAAGTCTAGGCCACTCTAATGCATAAACCTCACTTGATCTAAAGAAGGCATTCCTAGCTCCAGTCTCCGAGAGACACTGACCCACAGCCTTTACATTAATCATGAAGGTGTGCTTTATTAAAAGAAGCACACGTTCATTAAATGGAGAACACATTATCAGGCCTCTGTGGAACCATGACCTCCCTCAAAGGTAATTCAGCCATTTCATCCAGGTGTGTTGAAGTAGGGGTGCATTCAGGACAGTGGCCCTTTAAAACCAGGATTAGAAATTCCTAATCTAAATCTTTGCTTTTTATCTCCAACTTTATTTTTAGACTCATTGTTGTAAGAACCTCTGCGTCAGTTTTAAACCTTTTCTTGCCTCAAACGTTTTTTGTTTTTTTTTAAGTAAAGTGCATTGATCACCACACATCACCTCTGACCAGCTTCTTTGCACTGCTGAAGAAAATTATTCCCACAACATAATCCTGTCTGCTGCTCTGATTAATTCTGTTTGGTGTTCAGTCATCTAAGAGTAAAAAGAACAACTACAAACCTTACATGACATGGTCAATCACTTCCACTGACAGGCCCAGTTCTCAGAGAAGTTCAAAACTTGAAATTTGTTTTGTTGCCAAACCCACAACTTTATCTCTAATCTGTCTGTTATGTTCCTTGGTCTACTTGATGTTCCTCTGAGGATGTCACAGAACAGCTGCATTTATACTGACATCAAGTTACACACGGGTGGATTTTACTTTTTAGGTTGTTCAAGATAAATTGTCACGTAATATTTTATTCTAATGGTACATGGGCTGGTTATAAGGCCATGTACTTTTATCTTTTTAACAATAAAACATTTTAAAACTCATGTATTTTACAATAATGTATTAATTGGCACTGTTCTAAATCCCTCCCAAATATGTTAAAGTTTGGGGCAGTTACAGTTTTTTTCACATTTTTTTATGTAATGACTTGATCTTTTATCAGCCAAGTACTTTTTTCTAATTCCTTTTAATACAAAATCATTGCATGATTCTTACTGACTACAATCTGTGGCTGCTTGGTTCAGACACATTTCCAGTTTTGGCATAGTTTTCACTTTTGATTGGCTTTTATTATCACTTGTACTCCTTTTCCTATTCCTAATCCATTTTCTCCCATTGTTCCGGCTGCTGTGCTCATTCTCTAATTCTTCTTGCTTGTTCCTGTGCTTTTCTGGTGTTTAAATGTGTGCACTTACTCCACAAGGACCTCAGATATGGCGTCACATCTCAACTGTCATCCTCGTTAGCGCTCTGCAAGGTGTGGTGAATTATATACGTAATAATCCTCCCCTCTACTAACTGTGACTACAGAGTCTGCCTACTGTTTTATGCTTGTATCCCAATGATAACACATTCTCGTGCTTTCATTAGTCTTTCCTATCCCATCTACCCAGTAGCTAAACTTATCACAAAATAGCATAATATTTACATGAACACCATTTGTTTCTCAAAGACATTTCCAGTAGATAACGAGAGAGGAGCTGTGGGTGTGGCCACCGGTGAGGGAAGGAGGCTGCCACACTCAGCTGAATCTCAACATAAATCACAACAGAGTAGAAAACCCTTAGGAAGGCCCTGTTCTTTGTCTTTGTGGCTCTCTGGAGATTCAGCATGGAATTGGAAGCAGTGAGATAAGCGTCTGGGTTTGGAGAGCGTGTTTGTGAGTGAATGCTTGCATGGGTCCGTGCGTGGATGATTTGGTTCAGAAGTTGAAAGAATACAGTCTGTTATTGATGGCTGTGTCTCAATTGTGAGGCAGAGATGACCTCCTGTCCCTGGAGATAGCACTCCCTGACATAGCTGCACATCACTTTCATAGATATCCACAATCAATTCAGGGCTTTGCAGATAAATGTGTTTATCGTTGAGTCGAGATCAATAAAATGCCTAACCCTTGCAACAGCTAAAGGAAATAGCTTGTTTAAATAAGTTTTTATATAGATTTCTCTATAAATTGTCTTGACGTTTGAGATTACTATAATCAGAAGAGATGGCTCTACATAACATAACTCTGAAGTTCTCATTAGCTCTATGCTCATTAGTATAAACCCTAAGTACCAGTAGCCAGTTGTTTCAAAAACATGACATAGCGTTAATTTTGTTATATATTTTTATGACAAAATCAATTACGACCAGCCCATATTTTCCACACTGCTTTTCTTCTCTATCATAATGACTCAATTTCTGATCTTGGTAACTGAGAACTGTCTCATTGTTTGGGTTTAAAGGAAGGTCACAAGTTCATTCAGTTCACACAGTTTACTAATGGAAAGCAAAGTTTTAATGCACAATATTGTAATCAACCAAATAATGCAACTAAGCAGTTTTATTCGGATTGCACTACCACACACATTGATTTTGCAATGAGAACTGCTATTCAGTATGTTGCACAGCTCTCATTTATATCAAAATAGCAGAAACACATAAGTAAATTATAAGTCCACAGCATCTTTTTGAACATTTCCCCTAAACCTCAGAGCTGAATGACAAAAGACATTGCTCTAAACACATCCTGCTGTTGCACTTCTGTCTAATGGACATTTAATTAGGTTGCTGACAAGTAAACAAGTTAATTACTGTTGGCTGAAGGGATCAAAATTATTTGAACTTTACATATTATATTTCTTTAGAGTTGAAAGAATACCATTGTTTATTTTGTTAGAAAATCTTTAATAAGACAGACAGACATAATTAACAGTTTGCATTTAAATTATGTATAATACAATCATTTTAATATTATTAATGTGCAAAGTGTTTTACACTGAAATATATCTTAATCAATGTCAACTTGAAGTGGAAAACACAGTTAAACTAAAACACAAACATCAGTTTAGGCAAGTTTCAATTACGCCTTTTATTCCTTTATGGCTTCTTCTTCTTCATCCTCTCGGAAACAGATGTTGTTTCCAATTGCTGCCACATTTCCTGCAAAATTAATTAGACTCTCCTGAAGTCCTTGAAATTTTGCTGGTGAAATTCCACTTGGACTCAGACTGCTTCACACTCAACGTTCAACTGTTTTCTGCTGTGATGTGTATGTTGCATTCCTTGGAGACAAACAGTCTGGCCTATGCATACTGTTAGTTTTGATTGCATCTCAGAGGATTTCTTTTGAATCTGCTTCATTTTTAGTCTTGAACAGTACATGGCCCACTCATGGTGCATCATAAGATCTTAGGGATATGGGATGGGAAAAGCTGTATAAATCTGTATCCAAGCCAGCAGGACATTAAAAAAATTAACTACAATTATAAATTTGTTTTGAGATGTTTAACTTTCACTTGCACTTCTAAGTATGTTCTAACGTTACATTAAATAGAAAAGGAAATGATAAAAAACACCATTCATAATTTTGGGTGTGCACCTTTATTTTTCATAATCTGCACACTTGTTAATTGTCCCTCTCTGCTTGATTTAGTGTAATTTAACAAACTGTACTCACCATAAACAAGATTTCATAATTGTCAGTGTTAAATGGTACCATAAATCCCTCTGAGACACATAAAAGGAGTTTGAGTAAGAGCTTGGCGGAGAATTTAAATGGACTAAGCCACAAATATTGTGCCCCTGAAGGGAGCAATAATGTTGTGAGACCTGAATCAAAAATGTTTAGTTGTGTATGATATGTAATATTTAAAGGTGGGAAACTGAAGCAAGGACATGTCAAGATTCCTCTGCAGTAATGGCTTCATAATGAGCATACAGTGTATTTCTAAATGTTAACATAAAATGTGGCTCATTTTCAAGCAGCATTAATGTATCTGCAAACAAGGAATGGCTGCAGTGCTAGAAGGCTTTGCACATTAAACGACAGTCACAACTCCACACCCACTGCCTTTGCTCATCGCACCCTCTCTTTTCACTCCCTCCCTGGCCTATCTTCTTGTGTAATTAACAAGGCTTAAAACACCCGCACAAATACTGCTCCCGCTGACAAAAAACAGCTAAATTCTTAAGCCTGAGCTGCATTCTGTCATGCACACTTTCCTTGCATGTAATTAACATGGATTAGGTCTTTTGCCAGAAACTTATGCCAGAACCAAAAACACAAACCGTCTGCTCTTGAGTGTACGTTAATGGGTGTGTGTGTGTGTGTGTGTGTGTGTGTGTGCGTGTGTGTGTGCGTGTGTGTGTGTGTGTGTGTGTGTGTTTGTGTTCAGACCACTGGCACCCATACAAAGCGGCAGCATATTGCACATCAGTGCTGCTCGGCCACACACTGGGGAGGTGACATCAATCAGGCTAAAAGCAGGGAAGCTGACATTATCTATCCACATACACACGTGTGCTTATAACACACTTATTCTTATATAGAAGAACAGAAATCTTTGTGTAATCCTTTCAGCAGTATAGACTTATTGAACTAAGAAGAGCAGAATTGGGCACTGTTTTCTTTTCAGAGTTATTTTCCAATAAACAAATAGGAATTTAACAATATGAAATTTGTGTTTCATGATTACCGTGTGCAAAAATAATAGTGGCAGCAGCAGCAATAGCAGAGTAGTTCCCATTACCACCATCAAACCCTTCATGGCTGCTGTATTACATCTGTTTTTTAATTCAAATAAAACTGGAAAAATGTCTTAGTGTGAATAAATGCAAATGTAACTCTATAAAAACATTTTAGACTTTTTTCAGAAAAATTACATTATTTTCAGCTAAATATAGCGTTTCTATTTGGCTTTGTTTATGCCTAAATCTCCAATTTATATTTCTTGCCTTCTGCTTACTTCTTTGGCGATGTAACTTAGAGATTAAACATGTGGACTTAAATGATGATTTAAAGTTTAATTACGCTGATCATCAGAAATTTTATCATATGAATATTTTCCCTTTTTTATTTATTCTTTTCTTACACACACAGATTTAGCTACCAGCTTTAAAAAGCTGCAAAATATCAGCAAGTTAATCTAAGACAGTGCCCTAATTTGCTCTGGGCTTTTCTTTTTTTTTTAATGACTTTATGTCCTTAATCACCCCTGTCACAGACGGAGTGATTCCTGAGGCAACACGAAGTGGATATGCTACATTATGCAGCTCCCACCCAGTCTGAATGATCTCACATTGCTCTCAACTGTGTTACAACTTCATTTCCCAACATAGTTCTTTAGCAATTATTGCCTCGAAAGGTCAGAGGGTGACAGAATACACTGACTAGTCATAAATCTCAAAGACAGTAATGACAGTGGAGAAAAGGGCACCCACACACAAGCAAACATATCCAGCTCCTTTTGCAGCACAAACTGAATGATAGTGGTACACATAAAAAAAAACAAAAAAAAACAATAAACTCCAAAAAATAAAAATGAAGCTCTATCAAGCCTGAGGGCCATAGACAGGTAAATTTAAAGTATCAAGGATTATGGCCTCTGATCTTCGTAAAGCTCTGCACTGATGTTCCTGATTATACAACATGTTAGAAAACATTAATAGCCCTTCATTGTATCTCTGACCGAGATTACAGAGCCAATTATGTCACGCTGTTGATCGCCCCATCCTCCTTGACACAGAGAGCATTTCCTCGGCTCCCTCTGCCCTCACAAAAGGCAGACATTTTTAGAATCGGTGCTGCCATGCCAACAACTCATTATGTGTCTACTCTTCTTTATCTGTATGTGCATCTTACTTTTCTCTGGAAATTTTCCTCATTTCTGTTAAGCCCCTTCCTCTCCCCCTCCTGCCTCCAAATGTTGTTTCACCCTGCTCTGTCAGTATCTCCAAAGTCATCTATTTTTGGGGTGCTCATCCCGACCACCTGCAAACCCTCTAATTAGTTAACATCTGTGTCTGAAGCATGCATTCACTGCTACAATGTAAAATGTGCATTTATGCACGTCTTTTCACAGTGGAAGGCAACACAATTAGCTGCTCAGTTCTCTCTGTTCGGTGTCCTGATTCTTGTGTTGAACCCCGCTCAATTTCAAGTTTGGAAGAGACACCCTTGTTCACGCCCACACACACATTGTTGCTAGAAAGTCAGAAGCATTGATTTAAGGATCTAAAACTGTAACTGATTTCCTGCTAATGATTCGTCTAATCAAATGCTTTTGCAGATGTACTTTAATTAACAAAATTACTTTCCAAAGCTGAGAGTAACAGAATCTTATTTAGTGTCCGTTGAGAATTGTATTGTTGCCCACGTTGTCCTCATTCCAGCATGTTTGGAGTGCAGCCCATAAAGATGGTGGTTTGAATTCTACATTTGAATTCTCTCTCCCAAGTAACCTGTGCAAATACCTGGTTGTGTTTGTTTCTCTCCAGGGCTGCGCAGTAGTTACTCTTGCAGCGTCTGCAGTGTGGTCCTTAACTCCATCGAACAGTACCATGCACATCTCCAGGGCTCCAAGCACCAGAACAAGTGAGTAGAACTGTTGCATGTTCACACAAGTTCATCGCAGTAAATTAGAGTAATTAGCAATAAGTGGATATATTTTAGCTATTCATTTTTAAAATGAATGTTCTTTTAGATGCGTGTAGGAATGTAGATTGACTGGTTAATGAAGAGCTTCAACTACCTAACGAGAAACATGACGAGAAAGCTCATCTTTCTCGTCAAAACAACAGAGCAATACAGCTCCTGAATCATTCCCTCATTCATGAACAAAATACTTAAACTTCTCCACTAGGGGCAGGATGTCCTTTCCAACCCAGAGAAGGAACTCTTCCCTTTTCAAGCTAACATAATAATTGAGTCTTAATTTGGCTTTCAGTGAGTCTCTATTGTTTGGTCTGGTCTCTCTCATTTTCCTCTTGACAATACTCCATCAATTCTCTTTTTGGGTTGAGGTCTGTCATGTCTGCTGGTCAGTCAATCATAGTAATAGCACAGCCATTAAAATCTGGGTATTTGTACTTATGATGGTGTGGGCAGGTCCCCATCTGGGTCCTTCATTTTCAAATAAAACGAATAGAGGATGTGAACCACTGATCAGCTACAGTATCTAGTCTAATAAGACCAATAAAACTGAATTATTTTTTAATATTTGCTACTACCAATAAACTTTAACTTTAACAAAAGTAATTATTTTGCATCTAATGTATCTATCTTTAAGTGTTGCTTTTTGAATTGAATTACTTTCCAATTTACTAACATACATTATGATTATGTTTAAGATGCAAGAACAGCTATGAATGTACATCTCTGTGCATTCTGAGTCTCTGTTTCATACTCAGAAAGCCATTACAAATACCTATGAGAAAAAGCTTTAATACATTAAATTGTGTCAAAAAATATGAATATAGTCTAAGATACTTGCCTCCCATCAATGCAACAGCATAAACAGAGTTCATTGCTGCTATGAATTCACTGCCTACACTTTTCTTTCTTTTACATCCCTGAAAGCGCCCTCTCTGAGTTGGTACTGTCATGCTTCGTACAGGGAACTATTTGGTCCAGAGAATAAATCCACTCGCATCGAGCTTTATGGAATTTTAATTAAGCCAACAAAAAAAAATTACTTTGCATTATGTTTAAACAATAACTACTTTTATCTAAAAGCATAATTTTGGAAAATTGGATTGAATTGGAAGTTAGAAAGATGTAAACAAGTGTTATGCTATAAAAACAAAAAGCTATTGAAATTAGGGATTTACATATATAACTGAATGAAATAGTCGCCTTGGACATGCCACATCAAAGTGATGTCAGATATTTGTGTACAACATTTTCTTCAAAGTTGTTTTGTCTTATTCCTGTCAGATGGAGTTTAACATTGTTTAGCAGTGTGGCAAGACTACATGAGTGACAAATGGAGGATGAGTGCTGAGCACAAGAGCTGTACTGCAATTGGAACCTACAAAATGAAAAATACTTTATATCCACCAGCAAAATATAATCTGAAACAGAACCATTGTATTACATAAATTTACCATGAGATAGCTGTGAGTGTGGTTGCAGGCTGTGTTGTGATGCATGGGTGAATGCATCGATGTATTCAAAGCAGTGAAAGTAACATCACTGTTTTGCCAGATATAAAAAAGCCATAAGGTGTTTTGGCTTTCTGTTCATGTTTTCTTTTTTTTTACAGTTAAGAAATCAGAAATGTATTTTTTTTTTAATTGCTCAACCTTCAACGTTCCTCTCCGGCGAGTGCAATTCAAACATGTTTGAGGAGAAAACAATAAAACTACTTCAAAATAACCTGTTAAAGAGAATTAACATGATTGTTCTTTAACAATGGTGTTTAGTTAGTCTGTGTTTTTATCACATTTAAAATACGACTGCCCACATGCCATCATGTTGATATATTTGTCAGCTGCTTTATGTACTTGTAAGGAGCTGTTGTTAATTGGAAGAAATTGCTTAAGATTATATCTTGACGTGAAAATAAAGATTAAGTTCTGGACACCAAACAAATCTTCACACAGAGCTCCGGATAAAAAGTATGATCTAAACTCACAGAAAGAGGGATTTTTCTAAAGTATCATAACTCTACACAGAAAGAATATTCTGGTAAAAGATGACTGTTCATAACTCTCTTGTGTCAGTTTTACTGTTGCAGACTGCAGACACTAAAAGAGTCATGTTTATGACAAAGAGAACATAAGCAAGACTAATTGACAGCATTCACCGCAGACACCAAGAGACAGATGAGACGAGAGGCGCAGGGAGAGGGAAAGAGACATCAGGTTTGAGACGACGAGGTTTAGAGATATCAAGAGGTCACAATAAAATTAAGAAATGTCTCTGTAGTATTGTTTCTTTTTCACAAAGAGAGGCAGGATGTATTGTAGAAAGGACACTGCAAAGATAATAAAGAGAGAGTGAAACAGAACTGCAGATAACAATAAATCTTCTAGACTGGGCAAAAAGTTAGAGCTGGAGATATAGAGGAGATTTGGAGTGGACGATGAGGTTAACCCAGCATTGCTGACAGGTGCAGAGCTTTAGGATGGAAAGGATGGGTAGGCCAGAGACAGATCAGAATAAATGAGGGAGACTTACAGGGGAGGCACAGGGCTTTTGTTTTTACTGCTCTCACTCCAGTCAGCATAAGAAATGGTTACAAAAGGTTCAAGAGAAGTAGTAGATACATTTTCTGACTCAACATTGCAGCATTTGAGGACAGGGGGAAGGTTGCTGAGGATGATATCTTTCACACACACACACACACACACACACACACACACACACACACACACACACACACACACACACACACACAAGTTTGTATTTATGCTCATATTAGGACTTTGTATTGACTTCCAATCATTTTAGTAACTGCAGTTATGCCTAACCCACACACCCCAATCATAACCAATACTAGTCTAATTCTAACCCTAAAACTAACCTAAACTCAAATCACACCTTAATCCTAAATCTAACCCAAAGACAGCACTTCACCTTATGGAGCCCAAGCTTTGGGCATTAAGACCAGTTGTCCCAACAATGTAGTATCTGTTTGGAAAATGGTCCTTACAATGCATTAAAAAAGAGGTCACACACACAAGCACGTGCAAACACAAATTTGGAGCATGAGAAGAATTTCATCTAGTTCAAACTGTTACTGCATTTCCACAGTTAATTGAATTAAGTCCATTAAATGTCAAACTGAGAAGTCTCAAAGCACAGGATGTTTTTAGTGCAACCACTCTGACACATTGCAGGCGTTGAGAGACTGAACACAACTGATTCTGAAACCTGAAGCCTGGCCAGCTCTGTTGCACTGCGGTATCGATCCTCTGGGTAACAGAGAACAAGACTAAAGGTTCCACCTCATCAGCCTCACTTCCTCTATATTCACCTAGTCACTTAGGTGAAACACAACACTGGACCAAAAATCTGTGTCTGACAACAGTTTAGGATAAGCCTCATCTCCCATTGTTCCCACACCAACAGGTATCTCATTCTATCCTTTATTGTCCATGGAATGATATAATAATGACATAATAAAACTCAAAGGTGCATTTTGACAAAGCAAACAAGATGTTTCCCTCACACTGAAGGAATGTTATTGATTCAGCATCAACGATTGTTCCACAACAGCAGAATCTAGAATGCAATTAAATAGGCTGGATCAGACTAATACAGCATGAATATCAGGTCTACAGCTTTATTTCTACAACATATGAAACTTTTATGATTTTTTGCTCTTGACGTTTAATTGAACAAGGCATATGAAAGCAATAACAAAACCATTTAAGATACAACTGACATATGATTGTTTATATCTGTTTGGTGCAGGGGTGTCCCTCTTTCTTATGCTGCCCTGGGCAAATGCCATATGGCCCATATGGAAAACTGCCACTGATGAAAAGACAGTGGCTGTGAGTTGTCTGTATATATATATATATATATATATATATATATATATATATATATATATATATCTTGGGTTTTCTGATTTATGAAAATGAGTCACTGGTTATTTTCTGTTTGCAAAAGAAATAAATGCTAATTAGTCTTTCTGCTTGTTGTGTGACTTAAAATAAATAGCAAAAAAGCTAAGTGTGTAAGGGTTTAAGACGGAAGACAGTTAAAATACAGTACTGTAAAAATTCAAAAATCTAAATTTTACAAATCCATGATTAAAGAATACCACCCTGTCGGGGTCATTTCTGCAGGAAGCTGCTAATGTTATTTGGCCCCTTATTTTGTAGTTGAAATTACTGAGATAAAGTTGAGCAGTAGATCCAGAAAACTTTGGTCCTGAAAAAGATTTCTGCAATGGAAACAAATCTGGATAGTCGCTAAGAATTATCTTTATAAATGAAAGTGGCTATATGGGCAGTTATTTTTATATGTTGTGATTTTTTATTTCTTGGACTATATTTCGATAAGGTCAAAGATTTAGGTCTACCTACGTCTTTGGGAGCATATGCATGTTTGTGTTGTATATGAGTTCTTTCATACTAAGTACGAGCTTTGGTTTGTGTAAGGAGCTTTCTGGATGAGATGAAAGTGCGGCTGGCAGTGGCAGAGGATTAGCTTCCACTGAAGAAACATCCATGAAAAGTGTGAGTCTGCGCGAGTGTGTATGTGTGTTTTGTGTGTTGATTGGCATTAGGAATCCATCATCCTAAAACAAAAACAGATTTCTCTATCACATAAACAGCTGGACTCCTCAGTCTACCAGCTTCTCTGTCTTTTCTTAGCCGGCCATCTGCTTCACAGGCAGCCGCAGGTCACTGGAAGCACTGCACACTCCACAGTTGGTCCAAACTGGCTACTGTAATTGGACTTGTAAAGGATAACAGCAGTAGATATGACATGATAAACTGGCAGAACATTTTTACAGTTTACACTGTGTGGTGATTAAGCCCATGCACTTAGCTGGCCAGCAGACAAACAACACAACTGAATCAGGCACATAAACTATAAAACACAATAACTCCTAAAATCTAGTAACTTAATTGCTAATGTGGAAATGAAACAATGGGAAGTAGGCCCTCAGCCAGCAGAGTTGAAACATGTTTTAGCTTTGCTGTTGTATAAAAATGAAGTATTTTACTTGTAGCATGGTATACGCTACTGTCAGGTAGAATTATCTACAATATTGTCTAAAAAATTTTTATAGTTTCAGCAAGAATACAATTTAGCAGAAATCTGACATGCTATTTCATTTTCTAGCAAAAAATTCCAAAAAGGAGCCCTAAATATAACGTTACATTCACATCCAAAGTTGTTAGATTTAAAAAAATATGTGCACTGGAAAATTTTAATTTCTTATTTCTTGTACACTTTTGGAGTATCTAGGCTTTCATATGACATTTGGAAGCCTCAATACATTGTGTATAAAGAAATAAGTGGAGTTTAAAATGGTCTGAAGCAATCAATAGTTCATCAGACTTTCTGGTGCTGTATTAGAGTTTTTCTTTTGACAGAATGAATGAAGAAAGTGTGAAAGGAAACAAACCTTCAGATAGCCTGGGGAAATATTGCTCAAAACAACTTTAAATAACTTTCAAAGGTTACAAGAAAGCTCTGTGAAAAGCAAACTTTTTTCACTTTTCCTCATTACAAAGGTAAAATATAATTTGTTTTGCTATTTTTAGATAAATACCTTTGTAAGATGATCAATATAGAACTGAAAATCTTGTTTTTATTATCTGTGCCTCTTTACAGGAAGTTTTGTGCTGATTAATTTCTTCTGCTTTAAAAATCAGTCTGTTTGGTTCTGCATTTTTCTTGTTTAACAACAAGTAGTAATTGATTTAAAGCCATATAATCTATAATAAATGAGTAAGTTACTAGGCATACCAACTTCTACCAACTTGGATCCCCTTCTGCCATGAAACTGCCTTTTCCTTCATAACACATTCTTCAAAGAATGTGGTCAAATCATATACCTATGATTATCTAGACATGATTTGTATTATGATATGTTTCTACCATATGGTAGATATGGTCTGTCAAACTGCATTTTGCAGCCAAGACTCCCAAGTTTTTTAGATAACAGAATTATTAAAGTTAAGACAGTGCTGTTGTGTACTGACAATGAAAAATTCACTTTTGACCTATTGGATGTAAAATGTCATCATTTCATTCCCTGTCCAAGTAGACGTATGTCTCCAAGTTGAAGACATTCCCTCAAGGTGTTCCTGAAATGTCACATTCACAGGAATGGAGAAAATCTAGGTCACAGTAATTTTGACTTTTAAACTTTTACAACTAACTTCAAATGAGTCTTTTTCTGATTCCAGCTGAACAGTTGTGCCAATTTTTGAAAAAGTTTCTTAAAGGTGTTTTTTCTCTTTTAACTGAAAAGGACTGCAGACTCACAATCTACATACATAGAGGTAATACAATATTTCAGGTCACATCAATTATCATCTAAAGACATCTTCAAGATAAAAAAGGTTAAATATAGCTAAAAACTGCAACCACATTCATGCACATATAGGCAGTAATACAGATGTAGGTGCACAGATGCAGATGCAGCTGTAGTTTTAAGCTTACGTGATGACCATGACTAGGTCTCTGCTCTTAAGCTACTGCTGTCTCTCGACCGTTTACCTGGCAAAGAAATCAGAATCCAAATAAAGTTTTTACAGGAACAATAAATTAGACTGATACTAAACGTAGAATCAAGCCAGCGGAAGTAGAACAACACTCAACTGGGGGATAGCCACTAAGTTACAAAAGATTTCAGTGAGTCTGATGGCGTCTTGCCTTTCATAAATAATAAAAAGCACACTGTCTGTTTGCAGTGGATATTGACTAGTATTGTTTCTGTGACACAAATAGGCTTGTAGAAGAGATAAGTTTTAGAGACATTCAGAATTAGATTCCAATTGAGATATTAATAATTAGAGTGAGGTGTTGATGCAAGCAAAGAACAGCCAGATTATGAGTTAATTATTCTGTTTTCTCAAGAAAAATAAACAATTGTATGTTGTGGAAAAACTGATCATTTGTTTTCTTAGAATATTGACACATTTCCTATTAATCTGGAGTCTTGTTTTTTTTTAATTATAATAAAATTATTATGGCATGAAAAGTAGCATGTTTGACCCTGGGATCTCAGACCTCTCTGTCTCTCTCTACTTATTACATGTCTGAATTGTTGCAAATAAAGGTCACTACCAGAAAAACATGGAGCACAAGAAGGGTTGTACTCATCACTGACACACAGATGTGGTTAGGGTACACAAAATTATACTGAACTAAGAGTAGAAATACTTCAACGTGTTTTGACTCAAGAGTAGTCACTATGTAATTACCTGAGTTAGAGTAAAAAGTATTCTGTATGAAACTAATACTTAAAATAGGTAGTGTATATCAGAACATTGTAAATTATACTTTTTACCGCATGTTTTTGCTCTCTGAAAGGTACATGAGGCTCAGTAGATTAAAAAAACCTCAAAAAAAACATTATAACATTAGAACAACAAAGCTTTTATACAGCAAAGTTTAACTTTAACTTGTGTCATCATCTGGTTCATTTTTGATTAAAACATATTTGTTCTTCTTTCAGTGACGTTACTCATGGTGGGCAGTGTATCCAGAAATTTTACTCAAGTAAGGGAAATGATACTTCATAATAATATTACAGAAGTAAAAGTAAAAAGTACAGTGTCATAAATCTTCTAAAACAATTTATTTTCCAAAATGTTACTCAAGTAAAGGTTACTGAGTAACATAGGTAGCTACCCACCTCTACTGACACAATAGGTAGTTTTATTCTCACTGTAAAATAAGTTTTAATTATCATGTTGTAAAATAAATGTTTTTGTCGAACATTAAAAAATGTAATTTAACTGCTATCTTATTTTTTTTTTTTCTTTATTTTAAGACAACTGTTTTTTCTTTTTTTTTTAGCTTTTTGCTTCCCCATGACAAAGGCAGGTGTAGTGCAAAGGATCATATTGTATTGTTGTTAGTGGGCAAATGCATCTTGAATAAATTCTTCTTTTCCCCTAAAAATCTTGGCCATGTCTTCTGGTGCAGTGTACCAGAAATAATATTGTGATTTAGGCAGACAACTTTCACTTTGTTTAAAGATGCAGGGGCTACACATGATACTCTTGAAATATTAATAACTAAAGATAGATTACAGTTTTTTTTAAAGCCGAATCAAAGATAACAATATTCAAAAGACACAAAGCAGCATTGCTTTTAGCTTTCTCTGACTGATTTAAATAGATATAGGATGTACTAAAGACATTTTGTTTTCAACAAGATTAAAGGGCATCTACTGATAATTAGATTTGTGTATGTCTGCAGTACCGTCTGGTTTTATTTTCAGAAAGTAGGGATTGTCTGAACATTATACAACTAGATGATCTGTATAGGCTACATGTAGCACATTATACACACACATTGTAAAGATTTGAAGAAAAAAGGGTTAACTATTACAATTGACTACTAATAATACTCTGCAGTGCACCCCTTCAACCTTCACTTGCAATAAATTATTAATTACTGGGATGAATTTCAAATGACCCAGGTAACATGTAACATGCAGTGTGTTCATGCATCATGAAAACCTTACAACACACTAAAACGTATGCTAGAGTTCAATATTGCCTTTTCTTAATTGCAATACATAGCTGATTAGATGTATAAATGTTATGGATCTCTAAAGAAATCCACCTAAATCAAGTTAAGATTAGAAGGATAATGTAAGATAAGACTGTAGTAGTTGCAGAGGGAAATTCTTTGTTACCCCTGTCATTTCCACTACATAAACTAATGCCAAATGAGAGTTTCATGGTGGGAGGATGATAAACATTTATTAAAGGTTATATTTTCACTGCATTTGATTTAAATCATTCCCACTCTAAACTCTTTGGCTAGGTAAATCTTCTACTAACTTTTAACAGGGGTAATTACATCTTGGTGCAAACATCACTTATTTTGAATGTCATCAGGTTTTTGAATGCCTACACTTAACTATTCGAATAATATCCACTAAGTTTATTTGGAAATTAGTCCATTTAATTAACTTTTATCTATTAAATTAAACAGGCTTTTGCTTTGAGTGTTAAACCAATGGTGTAGCAAAAGATCTTCTGCTCACCTTTAAAGTAAAGAAATACTAAAGTCTTTTACTAAATCCAAAGTTTATTACAGTTATACTTCAAGTGGGCTTTCAATGGTTTGCAGTAAGGTATAAACTGTAATCACTGTGACAGAATTATTGGTTGGAGTTTGTTGCTAAAAATTGGGGCCAATGAGAATGTTTTGGGAAGACGATAAATGTTAGAGCTGAATCGTCCAAACCCGCTTTTAGTTGTAATGTTCTTTCCTGGGTAAAACATGTCCAGTATCAACCTTGCTGCTGGGCCTGAATGCTTATAAAAGCAAATTGCTTCAGACCAAAAATGTACTCTTGAGATTTTTCCCATAAAAAAAATAAATAAATAAAAAATGTAATTACTTCACATAAAATAATGGAGTTAACTTCCACTCTCTCTACTGATATTTTAAGATTTATCTGCTGTCAGCTTTTATACTTGTCAAGGTTCAGCTCAGAGAGACCCCGGGACGGCTTAAGTGACATTTAAGTTTATATGATAGAAGAATATTGTTGGTCCAGTGACAGCTGAACATGGGTGACCGGTGCAGTTTTGCAACCTTGACCCTCTGAAATCTCTCCATCCTCCCATCTATTGCTTATAGCTACTTGGACTGGAAAAGTGATAAATGTGGAAATCACATATAATATTTCTTCAAGGTGCATTTTCTTGCAAGTTTAACCAAATGTAAATTCTTCCTTGCACACACACACAAACGCAGACAGGGCTTTTCTTTGACTTCCATTAATATTTTGTTCAATTCTGTTGCCTAACCCTAACTCTAACATAAACTCAATTCATACCTTGAGTTTATGTTATGTAACCTCTGACCCAAAAAGAGCCCTTCTCCTTGTGGGACCCAAATCCTGGCCCAGCATGAGTATTTGTCAGAACGATGGGCTTTACAGAATGAGAAATATTTGCATTGTAACCCATATTAGGACATTCTTTCCTTCTCAAAAGGTCCTGGGCTCCATAAATGAGTGCACACTCACAGCATGCAAAAGTGACCTTCAAATCTCCACAAACACCTCCAGTGGTTTTTAGAGGCTCATGCACTCTCTTTGAACCCACTGTCACACTCTCCTCATATATCTTACATCGCGCACATGTAACCCAGAGACAGATTATTGGATTACTCCATTAACAGCCTGTTCATTCACAGACCATGACCTTTTTTCTGCCTCCTTCCTCAGCTTGACTTATATTTCCGTCTTTGCTCCCCATGCTTTAGTATTTTTTTTCTGTTTTTCTTTGTATAATTCTTTTATACCTCAGATTATTTGTGTTTATTTATGATTGTCTTGTTGTTGTCTTCCCACTTTAGGAGATGTGAATAGTTTTTTGGGCCAACACTGGTAAAGCTTTTACAAGACAGTGGGACTAATATAATTTGAGCGTCAGCTATATACCGCAGATTTATGATGCTTAAAGCAATGGCCTGTAAATCTTATTTTAAGACAAGCAATGTTGTCCCCATAGAAACAGAGAAGATACAGAACATTTCCAGGTAAATGTGAAACAAATAACAGTGGTAATAATGGCTGATGTGTTTGACATAAAGCTAAATATAAATTTAACTCCATCTGTACATATGGAAGTGTCTCCATAATTTCTGTTCATGAATTTACCTTCCTGATGAGTAAGTCTGCAGTGATGATCAACCTGCTGCGTCACATTTCTCAGGCAAACTCAGTAAACAGTCTGTAAGTAGATCTACTAGTATTACAAATGTCCTTTGTTATATATTTATTTGTTATTTTGCCCTTTTCAAATACCACATACTTTAATTATAAAAAAAAAATAATTGACAGTATCAACATATGATTTACATTTTTATGTTTTGTGGTACGTAAAATGTATTGCAACTTTAATTTAACTAGTCATCCTCTTTTCTGCATTATATTTTTTTTCTCTGCCTCTCTCATCTCTCAGCCCTCCTGGCTGCTACCTGTCCCCTTCCAGAAACCAAACAAGCTTCCTCACTCAGGCCCTCCCTCTTTTGAGACTCCAACAGATAGGTCCTGACAGAGCAGACAGGCTGCAGGAGCCACTGTTTTAACAGCCATTACCGAGATGGGCGCTGACAGGCTGGTTTGCCTGCAAATTCTCCTTTCTTTCTCAAAATCTGTCACTGTGTTTGCACAAACGGTGATTATGAAGGTGCACTGTGAAGGGGTGGCAATTTACCAAAGACTGTGATGAAAAGAGTGGAATTGGTCATGCTGTCTGTGGTTCATGTTTTCATTTTAGGCTCAAATTGGCCGCAGCATATGGAGGAGACATTTGTTTTTCAACTTGTTTGTTTGTTTGTTTTAACTAAGGTAAAGGGTGAGAAGCATAAGCTCACACCGAGACTAAAACGATCCCAGAGCTGTATAATAAAAGAAATGATAATAGCATCCCAGACTGAATGGAGGATCTGTAACACAATAATTCTTAAAAGATAAAGAAGACATTATACCTTTGTGGTTTGACTCCGTACAGCGCGCATCTCTGGCTCACGTTCGTCATCTCACTGATACAGATCTGCGGCAGGATTTCCCAGGATGTTTGTCTTCTATAACACTTAAAAAGTAAGACTCACTCAGTGTGGTGTGAGATGGCTTCTATGATCTTCAGTCCGACTTATAGCTTTTGTTTTAATTGAACACAGCTCCCTTGCCTCTCCACTTGCTTTATTTCATAGTGATAAAGCTGCAGAATGCAACCGCAGCGGCTGTCATCAAGAAAAACAATTAGCGGTTCATGATAAAGGCCAAATCCACAGCTAATATTGCACTTTAAATATGAGGGTTTATGCTCCTATCTATTTTCTTTGTTTTAATTTGGAGCACAGCCAGATAGCGGGTATAACAGATGACTGTAATTATGAGAAGACAGTGGAGAAGGAGTATTGGTTAATGTTTCACATATTGCCAGGCTGTACTTTGCAGTAAAGGGGATTTGTTTTAAGTGGCGCAAGTAATGGGAAGTAGCAGCAATGCAGAATTATTATGTTGCCGTGTGTTTGTCTTGTTAAAATACTAATGTTGACTGTATTTATTGTGCCATCTGTTCTGGATTTAAAATGTGAAATGAACTTACAGAAAAATAGGATTAGTTCAAAGGGACCAGGTAAGATCTTTCACTCGCTCCAATGTGGTTTCAGGCTCCCTGTGCTTAAAAAGGTCAGGTCCTGTCAAATCTGAAGAACAAGACTAACATATTCTTTCCTGTGTTTTGTTTTTCAGCCTAAAGCAACACCAGCAGTAAGTCAGACCACATGGGAAAGAAGAAGCGACGAAGACAGATTGGGATAAACAACTTCAGAAAAAAAGGACTTCGTACCAGAAAGTAGTGCAGATTAACTGCAATGTCTATTCTTGCGTGCGTGTGTGTGTGTATAGGTGTGTGTCGTGGGCATCTAGGCACATATCTAAAGTGAGTGTATGTAGGGAATAACGGTGTGTTCATTTCAGTATTCGAGGTATATTCAGCACATTGTGTTTGATTGTTGAACGGTCTGAACGACCTTCAGAAGACTTGCAACTGAGGATTACCACGTAGCTCCTCTGTGAACCACAATCATAAATTAAACTGATGTCACTGCATTACCCAGACTGGTAATAATCATTAAGTTGATCGCCACAGAACAGGAGTACTAATAACTCTGTGATTAGTGGTGACCCAGGTGTTCTGACAGTGGTCTGAGTCTGGATACGATCCTTTATGTCTTTGTGTTTCTAATACAGTGCCTTGCAAAAGTATTCATACGCTTTGAACCTTTTCAGATTTTCTTACATTAAAACTACAATCACAAGAGCATTTATGACAAGTTTAATATAATATTGTGAGTTGGAGGATCTCAAAACTCTGACATCTTTTTCTTCAGCTCCAGTGACTCTATACCTTCCTCTACAGTAACTACTTCAAGTCCTGTGGACCATGTCACTATCCGCTACGCTCAATTTTCTTTTCAAACTAGCTCAAGCTTAGTCAGATTTGATGCAGTTGGACGTAATATTCAGTATATTAGAAAATGTGTTCTGATGTGCATCTGTTGGAAATAACCTTGAAGCGTCGAACATACGTTTCATTAAGTCCACATTTCTGTATTAAAAATGTTTTTTCTATTTGTCTCAAGTACATTTCTAAAATGTCATGTTTTAATTAGTTGAAAGCACACAGAAAACCTCAGAATTAATAGAAATAAAAGCTTGGGAACATCAGTATGTGTGTAATTAATCTACTTTCTTAGTGAAAGTTACGACTACTAAAGTTTGCTACTCAAAAAAACCAAATTGAAAATGTTCTGATTTATTGGATATAACTGTATTTATAAGTCTTGACACAGGTACATATGTATGTATATGTGCATGCCACACTTCTCAGTTTTATTTGCAAACAATTTTGAAAGCCATCCATTGTTTTTCTTCTACTTCACAATTATGCAGTACTTCGTACAGATTAATCATAGAAAACATCGATAAAATGCATCACTTCTGACATGACAAAATACAAAAAGCTTGAATGTGTACATCTGCTTTTGCAAGGCACTGTAATGCAGCGATGAGTTTGATGATGGTCAGGCTGTATGCACGGTTCACTTTCAGACCACTTGAAACCTACTCAGGCCCAGACTTTAAAGTCTAAGAGCAAGAAACTCCCCTGTGACCTCAGCCACCACTGACTGCATGACTTGCCATAGCTTCAAACAAAGAAATGTTTTTGTTTTGAACATAGCAATGCTTGTCAGTGTTGTGGATTGGTCTGTTTTCAATATATGTCTCGCTCCTAATCAGAATCTGGAGAAAAAGGGTAAACGAGCAAAGAGACTCTGAGTTTTACTGTTGAGAGTCTGTGAATCATCTACTGTTGAAAACATTCCCACTGCACTCAGTACTGATGTCAAATGCAGGTTGGAGGTGACAGAAGCTCTCTCTGTAAAGGGCAACATGTAGATAATATTTCTATATTTTTTTTGGTTGCTATAGCCAGAGGAAAACAAGCTTCCCTCCCTATTCATGTAGCACCTAATACAACAGGGATTGTTTTCGATGCATGCAACCATTGCATTGATTTGACTTTTTTCAAGCCTGCGTATTGCGTGTTTTGACTGTAGTGCTGCTTTTTAGGAATAGCTTTGTAATGCATTACAGCACATGCTTGCAATGAAACTTAAAGGTCACCTTCAGAAGTGATTTATTCATCCAACAAACGAAAACAGTTTGATACTTAGATATTAGACCTGTCACTGCAGCATAATGGCCTTGTGTTGTTTCTTCTGCCTGAGAGTTTTAATAGAGGATTCAAAGCTTCTTTCAGTGAACAAAGATGGGATGTAATAGCAAGGAGAATAGTAGTCACTCTTATTTTTCTATCAGCTTATGGAAGAACTAAGAAGAAATATCCTGAGCTGTCACAGTTCCAGGGAAACGTTTACATACACTCATCATTACCATCTTTTCCCCTTTAAAATCTATATTTAAGCAGGATTGATCAAATTAAAATGTCGCACGGGTGAACAAATTTACCTGTATTCTTAGATCCAGATATTGACAGATTCAAAAATATACACTTGATCTCATTAATATTTGATCATATTTCGGTTAGAATATTGCACTTCGAGAAGATCCTCTTTCTAGCCATCAACAAACTTCTTGCATAATTCTCGCTTGATGTTGGGCATCTGTTTTTTACAGAATTTTTGGATCAACTTGAAAAATAGTCTACAACAGGTTGAAATTTTTATTTTCCTGTTTGTCTGTTTTATCCACCTCAAGGCTGGTTTTGGTGCATATTTGGTATCATTTTTATGTTGGAAAATCTAGTTGTGTCCATGTTTCAAAAATCTAGCTGTTTTACTGAGACGAAGGTGAAAAATTGCAGGGCGACTGATTTCTTTTTTTTTTCTTTTTTTTTTGCATGTTTGTCACACTTCAGACCAGTTTAAATATAGTCAAAGACAACACAAGCAGGCTTTAACACAAAATGCAGTTTTTAATGGAGTAAAAAATGCAAACCTACATGGTCCTGTGTGGAGAAAGGCTGGTTGTTTTTCTCTGTTAATTCTATTTCCACCACAGCCGAGACTGTGTGAAATTTGAGACCTTCACGTTGACTCCTCCAAATGTTCGCACCACCGTAGCTAAAATAGCTTAGCCTTTGTCTCCTCAGACCACAAAACCTCAAAAGACATTATAGAACAACGGCGTCTTTCTTGGTCGACATCTATTTATTGAATAGTAATGTAAAACTCCCTTTGGTGAAACTGGTGCTCCAGCAATTTTCAGTTCCAGTTCAGTGAATATCCAAACAAAATTATGTCAGAAGCGTGTTATTAGCTACATAAAGCCTGTTGTCAAGAAGGAACTTGTTAAGGAATATTTGACGGTGTGCATATTAAGTTTGTGTCTGTAATTTTGACAATTTTCAGATTAGAAAAATAAAATCAAAAGTTGTTCACATATTTCTTGTTTATAAAATATAATGATCTGTTCATAATCAGCAGTGGTTCTTGCATGAATGCTGCACTTCGCGCCCATGTGCCCACAACAATTTAGTTTATCAGAAAAACAAAGATTAATTAGTTAATCTATTTGACACTAGTCTAGTACTTTACATGTGACACAACCAAATTAGTAAGTACATTAGAGATTATTAAATATGTGTCAGATTCTTTAAAAAAAAAAAAGTGAAATAGCTCTGTAACTTAGTACTAACTTTGAGAGCCATTGGTCAGCAGTGTGACGTAACCATATTTTATCGCAATGCTTCCATGATGTAAAATATCAGGGGATGCTCCTTACATTACTCACATAGAATTGGGGAAAAAGTGAAGTTGTCATATTGTCAGCTGCACCATATTGCAGCTGACAATATTTTCTTTTCCTCTTTTTAATGCTAACGTTTCCTGCCCCCAGGTCACACCGTCTAGGTGGGGACAAGTGATTAGCGACATTGATGCTAAGATAAGTGTATGTAAACTTAAAGACTGGATCTGCATTTTGGTTTTAATGGTGTGAAAAAAAGTAAAAACTATTTTTTCTTCTTTTTTCCCTTTTACAATGAGCAGCGTTAACCACTCTGAACCTTTTTTGGAAAGTTTTCCGTCTTGAGACGTGGGGGAGTTACAATTTTTTTATGCAATTGTGCCGTAAGATTAACAACCGTAGAGTGTGGGCTTGAAATGAGATAGTTTATCTATGAAAATAAAACAGTGTGTGTTCTTTAACAATAGCAGCAGGTGAAACTTGTCTTTTGAAAAGAAGAGTTTTGTATTCATAGTGTTTATCTGCACTGAGCCAAGAGTGGTAATGTTTCTTATTCTATTAATGAGAATTATAATATGCAGGCACTGGAATAAAATTATTTGATGAGTCGTGTTTTCATGTTGTTGTTTTTTTGTGGAAATAATAACCTGAAAAATGTGATGATGGACCAAAATGCAGCACGTAGCTATGTGTTTGCTTATAGGATTTATGATGGGAGATGTTTTTATCATGAAATATGCAGTCCTCGTGATAAATATACCCATATATAATCAGAAAACTGCCAAAAAAAAAAAAAAGGATTCAAGATACAGCTGGGTTATTATTTAACTCTAGCAAAAATGCAAAAACAAGGATTTTTTTTGTTTTTTATTATGTGCATCAGACTGTTTTCATGTATATTTACTCTGACTGCTCTCTCCTGCACTGGTTTACTCACAATAGATACAGTATGTGTCAATATCTCAGCCCGTGCAAAAGGCCAACTGTGCCATAAGTCACATATTTTAGTAGATGTTACATAATATGTGAGAGAGCTTTATCTATGAGTAGACATTGTTTGATAAAATGCTTTTCAGTGAAGAATGTGAAGCTGTTAGCTGCACTGACAGTGAGAGACTCTTTGTTAGATGTGTACTGTAAGCACATTTGGAAACACACCTGATGATGAATACAATGAAACTGACATCTATGTCTGTCATCTCTTGCAAAACCCAAGTCTGTTTTTCTTGTTTCTTTTTTCTTTTTCTTTTTTTGCTTCTCTATAAGATATTTAACAAATATTCCTAACACATGACTGAACAGCCTAACACTTTTGCATAAATTACATAATTTTGTTATTTTATAACTTTTATTTTATTTTTCATGGAATCTTGATAAAATGTATTTTTGCACACAGATATCTTAATACTTAATTAACGTTATGCAGGCACCAACTGGTATGTTGTGACCTATATCAGATCTTTTTTTTCTTTTTTTCAAGCTTTGACCCCACTGTACCACTTTGAGTCAATTCTGACTCACTTTAAGACCTAAAATATTAGATAAATGTATTAGACAAATGGCCAATTTATTAGGTACAATTTTGTAACATTGGACTGGATGCCTTAAGAAAAGCTTTGATGTTTTTGTTGTATAGATTCAACAATGTGTCAACATTATGCAGTTTATTTACATTTTTCATCTGGACATCCAAATTCTCTGTTCCAGTTCATTTGAAAGGTTTTCTGCTTAGACTGAGATCTGTGACTGTTGGAGTACAGTGAACTCATCGTCATGTTCATGAAATCACTTTGAGATGATTTGGTCTTTTTGATGATTTTAGTCTTTCATTACATCATGCATTGTCCTTCTGGAAGTAACCACCATGAAGTGGGTACACTGTGGTCATTAAGTAACACTGCAGCTTGCATACCCGGCATCCTTCAGTGTTTAAACGATGCAGGAAGACAAGAAAACCTCCCTCACACCATAACGCCACTTCAACAAGTCTGAACCATTGATACATGACAGGATCCATACTCTCCTTCCATCTGATTTTTATTTCAAACTAATTTACCAGAAAACACTGTTTCTAATGTGTTTCATTGGCATTCATGGGAATGACGGCCATAATCTCCAGTGAACAGGAGTGGCACCTGAGAAGGTCTTTATTAATTGTAACCCTTATGCTTCAAGGTTAAAAGTTGAAGCTTAAGTAGGTGTCCTCTTAACTCAGAAGCTGCATCTACTCTTAAGAGTCCAGCTCATCAGTTGATTTTTATGTTAATCCATAATTAAAACCTTACTTTTCTCATTCAAGCAGAGAAATAAAGCTGAAATATTTATATATATTTATTATCAGTGTATGGCGATATCCTAAGAATAACTTTATTCATCTTAGTTCTTAAGAGAACTAGAGTAAACAGACACCTCTGTGTGTATGCTGAAGATTTTATTTTTTAAAAGAAACAGTTATAATTTGATCCAAAGTTTGTTGCTCATTAGTAGTTGCTCGGCCTGAGGAGAAACATTTTTGAAAAAGCTTTAGGGAGCAACTGCCAGGCGCTTACACAGTCACAGTGGCTTCAGCACTTACACTTGGACATGTTTATTTTTACGACATCACTGTTTCTGCAATAGCAGGTATTTGAATAATTGAGCATAATTTCTTTCAAGACGAGTGCAGTCAAGATAGAGCTGTGTGAAGTTTTTGCAGGGGAACAAAATATTTGACGTATTTCTTGTGATTTTACTAATTGGGAGTCAAATTTATTATTCACAAAGACCAGAGCGGTAATTGCATGAAAGAAACAAGTGGAAGCAAGAGAGGAAGGAGAGCAGCAGGAGTGCAAGAGGAATCAGTGCAAACAGGAGGTGTTGTGCACTCTTAATGGCTTATTGTAGTGAACAGGAGAGGAGCTGAATAAAACATTAAAGATGGTATTATTCCATTTCCACTGCACCACCCAACCTCCATGTACTAGAAAACAGTAAGTGTGAGAATATAGGGCCATCACCTCACTTAGCTGATAGTAGGGCATGTCATCTGAGTTCATCCATATTCATGACCAGATACTTGAAAATCCCTGCATTTTGCTGGGATGTGCTCTTGAAAAGGCAATCTTTTTAGGCGCGCACGTCGGACCGTTTTTTATGACATCACTGTTTCTGCCATAGCAGGTATTTGAGGTAGTTTTTTGGACTATGGACAGTTTTCTGAACTTTGTGAGTTGAAATGTTGGTAGTTTCATCATAGTTTTTGCTCTGAATTAGCTATGTCAAATGCTAATGTGTGATCATTTTAAAACACATATATGACTAACGTTGAGTCATGATGGTGATGGTTTCTGGAGAGTAGATTTCAAGTTGCAGTTTCCTTTGCATTTTGCTGCCTTCTGTATCAATAAGAGCATTGTTTTGTGAACATGTCACCTGTGGGAAATATCTCCTTTTAAAAGATGAATCTGGCGCAGGAGTCTCAGAAAACCGTGCTTCCAAAAAAACCTAAAGTGCATTAAAAAGCCCACTTTTGAATTAACAAAGAAGAATGGTCTTTACAGAGTCCTTGTAATTACAGTTTCTGAACCTGCGTTTTATTTAGTTGTAGTTTCATTTTCACGATCAATACGAACTGGCTGAAGAATTTAAATCCAGTGGTAGATTCTGCAAAAGAAAAAAAGCCTTTTACTATCTAACCATGCACTGTAAACAAAAAGCAAAGGCACACAGTGAGCAGGACAAGAATTTTCTGTTTGTTTTGTTACAAATGCATTTCTGTACAATAGTGTACTGCATGTGATTCAATACACAATCCTGCAAGCCAGTGACAGATTTAAACTTCCCTTCCTCCCCAATGTGTCACAGACTGTATCTGCATGCTCCAGTCTAACTATCAACGGAGATGATGTAACCCCCCACACACCACAGAAGCACAGATTTTATTTTCCCTGCTCTGCTTCATGCAGCAAGCTGTTCATTGTTAGAGCTTGTCGGAGCTTCACTGTCAAAAATTATTGTTGTCATCACAATGTTGACCCCCGTGCCCTTTGCTGGGATCTGAGATAAAGCATCACAGCCTGGTGGGCGACGTAAGTGACCATATTCATGCATCCCAGCTGAATGCATCTGCTTTGATGCTGAAGTCACTGGCATCTAACAGTCCGGAACAGATTTCAAATCCATTTATAAGTCTTTGGGAAAAAATGAGGGTCATAATTCACAACTGAAGAGAAAATACATCCCTGGTAAACCAAGAGCACATTGACGGTTCATCCAGGAGGTCACAAGATGCCCAGAACAATATCTTAAGCTCTGCAGGCTTCACCACCTGAGTTAAAGTCAGTGTTCAATATTTAGCAATAAAAAAGAGACGGTGCAAAATCGCCTGTGTGAGAGTTCCAAGATGAGTGCCACTGCAGATCAAAAAGAACAGAAAGATCTGTCTCACAATGGCCTCTCGAAAATCTTGATAAACCTCAAGTCTTTTGGGAGAGACAAACGTGGAACCTTTGAATGCTGCATCCTGTCAGCTAAATCTAGCTTTAAAGCAGTCCAGATTTTCAGAAACCTACTGACAGTCAAAGATGGTGGTGTTAATTTGAGCAATAGGGACTACTTCATGATCTGGACAACTTACTATAGAGTATGACATCATGAATTTTGCTTTCTGCCCAAAAAGTCGGCTAGAGAATGTCAGTCCATAAGTACAGGACCTTAAATCTTGGGCCACAAATTTCCAGTGGGAATAAGATTAGGGTTTGTAGAAGATGATTCCATCAGTTTAATGTTAGCCTTCCTTACCATTTTGATTTGGGAATTGGTCCCGTTGATTATTGATTATTGTCCCAGTGAAATACTGCATGTTCTAATTTCAAACATTTAGCAACTTATTTAAGGTGACGTTTACTACTTTCACCTCTCAATATTTCACCCATTTTGTGCCATGCACCTCGATGGCTGATTGAATAAACATCCACAACATGACCCTACAATCATCATGCCAGAGTTGGTCAAAAGTTGTTGGTTTTGAAGCTTAATTGCTCTGTTGTTCTTGTGAGTCCAAACTGTTCAGTCTTTCTCGTCTGACCATAAAACTTTTCTCCAGAAGAAACTGGCTCGTTCCAGATTTCAAGTAAACCAAATCTGTGCCGGGAGCCAATATTGATCAGCGCCGCCAGGTGAAATATTCATTCTGAATTATGTAGAAGGTTGTTGACTGCTTCAAAAGCTGCGTGTTTTCTATGTATGCGATTTTCAAAGGGGCATTTATCCAGATATTATTGGGACATCTGTATATAGTTAAGCCTGTATAAATTTTTCAATGAAGCATCTGTAGGTTTTTTTCATTCCATGTGTTTGTAAGAACAAAACTGAGCCGACGCTGAATGCTAATTGCAGTCGGGGTTAGTCTAAAAAAAGATCAAGGCAAAAGTCAAGCAAACACATTGTTTGGTGTCTGCTGCAATCTGTCTCCTGCTGTTTTTTGTAAAACGAGGAAACATTGGCAAGTGCCAAACACAGGACCAGTAAAAGCTTTTTGTTGTTCCTTCTGTGCAGCTGTCCACAGAAACTGAAATCAGCGCTGACTGTGCCAGCGCTGATTTCAGGGCTTTTGTTTAAGCATGGAAAATACAAGCGTGCACGTGCATTTCATGTGTATGTGAGAGATTTATTTGTTATGTGTATGTAAATGTATCTGTGTGACAGATGTATGTGCAAATAGCTATACTGAGTACAATCGCGCTTAAAAATTCATTACAAGTTTGCTCCTCCTAGAATCTATTTCTCTGTCACTGAGCCTTTTGTAACAAATCGGTCTGTTTTCCTCATGCTTCACACAAGCTCACACAAGTGTAAAAAAAATATGTATATTCAAAAAGAATATCCTAGAACTGGGTCCTTTAAACCATGTTGTGTGCATTAAACCAGGTTAACAAAGAAATTTGGGCAACAAATGGCCTAATATTGTTATTATGTGGAGATCAGCCAAAGCAATAAGGATGTCTGTCATCTAATAGCTACGTCTCATGGTTCCCTTACTGTGACTGCTGTCATCCTGAGATTCTGCTCTCAGCCTGCAGATATCATCCCAATCAGGAATATAAATCTGTAGCCACCACACACGTACACACACAAACACACGAGTACAGATAAGCAGCTAAAAACTGCTGTCTGAGCTAACTGGCAGCTACAGTAGTCAGATGCTTTGTGTCCCTGTCAAGCAACCTTCCTCTCGAATCCAACTTTAATAATAAAGAATCAAAGCCTTTGTGCAGTGCCATTTTTTTACTTGACTGACTCTCTTGATTGTCTGTCTCCATGTGTCAGTCGAATCTGTGGACAAACAAGACATGTAAACTGACAACAAGACCATGTTTAATTCACACAGAGCAAACACTTTATCATGTTTTTAATTTAAGCTATTGAAATGGAAAACATGACCATAAAAATACCAAGACCCTCTTGGTCATCCGGACAGAGAAGTAATCAATGTCAGGCCACTAAGATATAGAGCCAATGTCAAAAACAAAAGTACAGCAGTCTCTTAAATGCAATTGTCATTCTGTAGACTTTCAGATGTAAATAATCCATCCCATTATCCATGGTAGGAACACTGAGAAAAAGTGTTCCTCACTGAAGCGGTGTCTGTAAACACCGCTTCAGTGTCCACAAACACTGAATCGGTGTTTATAGGTGCTCATTTTTAAGAAGTGAGCACCGGGTTGATGCTTACAGGTAAGGTAAAGTTCCTTCTCCCTTGTTAGGTTTCACTCTTGCCTATTAATGTCTGGTTCAGCTCTAGATGAGTTAGTGTGTCTGAGTGTGTCTCCATTGCAGCGTGTTCCTCACACTCTCATATTCAGTAGGTGTGAATACGAGCAGGAGCGTGGGTCATTGCGCCAATAAAAATCATTTGCAGCAACATTCAGCGAGGTTGTGGTTCTGATGGACTCAAATAAACCTACATATTTGTGTCTTAAATTGAAAAACCCAAAAGTGTCAACTAGGTAAGATTAAAGCCTAAAATGACGTTACATTTCAATCTCCATCTGGGTGTTTTTACAAATATTTAATAGTAAGAAACAGATTGCAATGGAGACACACACAACTTGACTAGAACTGAACCAGATATTAACTGAATAGAGGGAGAATTGACAATGGAGAGCCACAGCATGATCAATATATACTAACTTGGTCAGTTCAGTCGGTTGGGTGCCTCCTCAGCATCTGGCCTCTGAACTAGTAATTATTAAGTATTTATAACCTTTCATCAAAGGTTAACTTACTGGAAACTGAACAACATCTTCCATGTCAGTGCATGAGAGGAAAATATGGACACAACCGATCTCAAACTATAGCAATTGCTCAAAATAAATGGATCTTTATACTTTCTCTAAAATTCATACCAATAGATGAATCAAACTATTACTCAAAATAAATAAAGACGATACCTCTGATGCCTCAGACAGTTACAGTCATTATCTAACAAAGGGCAGCAGTGATTCCATGCAGTTTGGGTAATAATTTGAAAACAAATGGCGTAGAATTACTATTACTAAAATTATTCAAAATTACTCATACTCCTTTCTGCATGTGCCTTTAAAAAAAGTTGCTAATTTAGAGTCATTACTGACATCTTACTGTAACTAATAGAAGGGAAGCCTGTGAAATTGGAAAGAGAACTAAATTTTAAAAGATCTTTAAAATATGGATTCCATTTCAGCTACTAATTAAGTTTATATCCTTCACATTTACCTACAATTAAAGTTTTGCATAGTTTAAAAATTACTCTAGTCTATTTGGGGGCTTGTTGTTTTATTTGTTTTGCTTTGCTTTTATTTCTTGCAGCATTTGCTGTTATATGATAACCAAGTTATATGATTTGAAACTCTTCAATTAAGAGTTTCAGCAAAGCAGAAAATTACCTTACAGTCCTTAACACAAATCAAATCAAAGGCATGTGCAGAAACAAAACAGAGCACAGGCTTTTTTTTTTTGAAAGTATCAGCATTACACTATTAGAAAGAGATGGAGGGAAAAGGAGGGTGAACATATGAAGGAAGAAAAAAAATAATTGTATTTCTTTTTAAAGCTGCTGAGTGCTGCACAGCACAGTCAGTGACACATTTCCTACTGTTTTGTCCTTTGTTCCGGAACATGTGCCCATTGTAATTAAGGAATGACTAAAGTAAAGTACTGATTCAAAGCTTTTAGAAAGTTAAATGCCATTAACATTTCCTCTGGTTGAACGCTGCGATTTCTTTCTGCACTTTTATCCTCTTTTATGGCCACTTCTCAAAGTTAATAAAAAAGCCTCCTTTGAAAAGAGCAAGTAGCTGAAGATGTTCGTTCACCGCAGAATTAATATTTCGGTAGGTTTGAGGTTGTGGCATACTCTTTTTGTTTACAGACACTGAGCTGAGCAGTGAGTTTAAGGTCCTCAAAGCTTCAAATATTGTTTCGTAAATATCTCCACAGCTTCAACTTTGACCTTTCTACTGTGTTCTCTCATTTTTATGAAGCTGCTTGTTCACTTATATGATCAGAAAATCATTGTCACATACAACTCCAATAAAATACATTAGGTGTTTAGTAAAAAGGGGCATAAATAATTTTAACTGGGAAGGAGAAACAAAAAAATATGAAAAGATCCACCACACTTTTGCCATGTATCTTTTACTGTAGTTATATTTCAGGAAATTAAATATATTCTATTATATTTCCTCCATCCATATGCTTTTTGTTACTATTGTAACCTCTGACAGTACAAACTCAAGCACTTTTTCCAAAATTTGTTCTTATTCTAACCCTACATTAGATATTTTTCCTCAAAGTTCTACACAAAAACACCTCATTATAGCAATGTGAAATATTTTTTTTTAGTTTCTTTTAAATGTATTAAAAATAAGAAGCCAAGAAATCCTTTTAACACAAATGTTCACAGCATTTGCTTAATACTTTGTTGATGAAAATTTAACTCTTTCCAACAGTTCTCCTTTGAAATGTTTCTGCATCTTAACTGGAGTCCACCTATGGTGAATTCAGTAGATTAAACCTGATTTGGAAGGACACACACCTGTCACACACCTGTCTGTATAAGGTGCCACAGTTGACAGTGCAAACACCAAGCTTGTCTGTATAGTTGCACACTAACTCACTAATGTCTTTTGTAACATAGCTTGGCTTTAAAAGTTGCTATAAATGATTAAACTCTACTCATGCTCACTATGTTTTCACTTGCTAAACAAACAGCAAGTAAAAAATATATGCTGGTAGCCTAAATGTAAAAGGCAGGGGAGGAAACTAAGTTGAACTCTTCACAAAGAGAGACATATAATCCTTCAGGTCACAAACCAGAGTGTGGCTGTCATCCCAGTGTGTGGGGGATGAAAAACACTGGAAGGGCTTCTATGGTCTCCTAATGCCTCTCACATCCTGAGGGCGGATGCTGCCATTTGTCCTAAAATCTGAGCTTGTTTTGACGTCTGTGTGAAAGCAGTCGACAGTTCGCTCATGTGAGTCACAGGCGTCTCTTCTTCTCAACAAACCAAAGCAAGAAAGTTGAAGCAGTTCAGCTCCGAGTGTGGAACAAAGGAGAAGAACAAGAGTACAAAGTCTGCAAAGTATTTTTAAAAACTTTCAAAGAGCACTGATCAAGGGCTGTCCTATTGTGCAAAATGTGACTGTACATTTAGAGCAGTTTGATGATTAAGCCTGTGTGAGCTCACAGGCTTAATCATCATCTAGCTTAGTAAAAACAGAGTCAAGTTCCTCTGACTCTCACAGCAGCTTCAGATTCAGAAGAGTTTTTCATTTGGGGAACATGGCTCAGGTTTCAGGTTTCCGGATGTCATGAGTGCAAGAAAGAGGGGGGGGAAATGGTCAGAATAAATTGAAGGTCGATTTCAGTATTTTTAAAGGAATCTGCACTGTATTTAAATTTAGTTAATCACAGTAAATGATGTAAGTAGGAGGGGCAATTATTTTTTCACATAAACACAAGTTTGTTTGGTTACATATTATCCCTTAAAAACTGAAAACATCTTTTGATAAGTCCATGCTGGCTATTTTTTCAGATATATAAACTTTTTTTGGATGATCCGAAACACTTGAGTGTGACGGGGGAAAACATAAGTAAAATCTCTATTGAATGGTGCTCTGGGCTTGCCTCAAAAAATGGGACTGCCTCCATGCAGAAACATTAGAGTGAAATGAAATTTCATGCGTGACTGTGTTTAAAATCTCCCACAAGACAGTTCTGTTGCCAATTTTAATCATTTATACCATAACAATTAAGCAACAGCTCATCAACAGCAACATTTATGTGATTGCATCCCTCTTCTTGCACTTAAACCGTAATTGCAAACATATTTTGCAAATCAGCCTATTCATTTAAGGATAACTGTTTGCCAACAAGCGGTAAACAGAAGCATTCATCTGAAAGCGAAACGAGACGCTTTTGCTTCGACTTTTCAAATGCAGTTCAATCAGAATATTTAGATTAAACCCCTCTTGCACAAACACAGCCTCCAAGCGGCTTTTCGCCCTCTGCTTACTTTAGATTCAGATCACACAGTTGCATTTGAAATTGCATCACTGTTACACATGTGACAGGTGATGAAGCTGCACAGAATGACATGGAGGAAGGTGGATGGTCGGGACAGAGATGTGACTGTTAGTGATTGGACTAGTTACCCTGTGGATAAAAATAGCAGCAGAATGTAAGAGTGAGACGGGCAGGAAAAATGTATTTTTGCATTTCAGTCTCGGCCACACACAGTTTTCTATTAGATGACAGATGACACGCTTCGCACCCTGCACACTGCAGATATCACTCAGCGCTCTTTCCTTCCCTCGTTTCTCGCTCACCTCTCCATCTGGCTCCCAATTTTACCACCTTCCCATCAGAACCACCCCCCACGTATACCTGCAGTGCACTGCCTATTTCTTTTCTCTCTCAACACTGGCACTCCAGCCAGGTATGTTAATGAAGTTAATCGGATTGTCACCGGAGGGGTATCAGCACAACTTCCACAAACTTATCGCTTAATTTTACCTTAATTTAATCAGCCACTTCCCTTCGTCTTCCGTTCTGTGTATGTGTGTGTGTTTGTGCATTTGGAAACTTTTTTTTCCCCCTGAACCTCATCACCAGTTTCATATTAGCTAGGCTCCCTCTCCTTCTGCCACAAGCATAGACGTGGGACAGAATTAGCAGCAGGTTTCTCCGTGGTTATCTAACATTTGTGATGCATCATTGCAACATGATCTCAAACATTTTCTTAAATGTTCTATTAGGGACAGAAAACATGAGATCTGATGTAAAGTTTTTAATTTGTTGTTTCTGTGGCTGTGGCCTCATTTGTTATCATAGTTACCTTTTTGAAGAACAACCGACCGACAATCATCTGTCCCTCCATTCATACTGTATGTATCATTGTTTCACCGTCGTCTTCATCGTATGACATAAATGCTTAATGTGGGTGTTTGTGCAGACGTGACTACGGTGTATCACATCATGCCAGCAGTTTTCCACATCTGTATATACTCTTCAAATGACCTTGCTGTTTCACATATTGTCTCCTTCTGCTTGAATGTCAGCACTGTCAATCACATAACTCTCCTCAGCTGCCTGCGGTGTTGCCACCGGGCTCCTCTAACGAGCAACACGTCAGCGTTATAGGACAAACGCCACCGGCCAAACTGTCCAACATGAAGAAAAACTTTGACCACATATGAGGGAAGACAAAAACAATTCTTGGTCTTTTCTTGGCTGTTTTATTTAGAGAACTTCATAAGAAGGTGTCTGTATCGAAAAGCATCCGTTGCAACATTAATTTGGTGCCATTCTTTCAGTGATCTTTGTACGTTATTTAAAAATTGGGTAGAGTAAAGGTATTCCAATCTGCTCTAATGCTTTCTAAACTAAACTGCGATAGATATTTTTGGACTGAATCTTGAAACTTTCTTAATTGTGCTACATTCTGAAAACTAACGCGTATAAATGAGGTAAAATCTGGTGTGAAAATAAACAATTGCAACAGAGAAGGTTTGGAACTGTAATGTGGTAAAGTGCCCAGTAGGTCTCAGTTGTCTCAGTTAAGGTTAGCGCTCATGATTTAAGAATAAGAAAGACAAAGGGCCATAAAAAAGGAGCAGGTGTAGGAGATTCTCAAGATGACAAACAACTGCAGACAAAAAAATACAAACACAAATTACATTTGCAAAACAATTATTGATGATCCACTGGACAATTTGAAGGATGTATGTTTCATATCATCTGGAGGTAAAACTACCAAGATTTCAAAAACAAACAAAAAAAATCATCAGCATGATGTTGGCAATGTAATAGTCTAGGTCTACTTGGCAATTTTAGGAACTTACCTAAAATTGCCATCAGAATTAATTGATGGATCCATTAATTCTGCTCTTTGCCATAAAGTCCTAACATATGTCAAGCAACAGTGCCATAATCTGAAACATTCCACCAAGTCCAACTCTGATTGACTCAGAATATAGCAAATTTTGTCACAATTTGCAATACCAGTGGATTCTCCTAAAGTCAGGCCAAAGGGGGGTTGGGGTTACGACTGACTGTTGAATCTTGGGGGCCTGAGACTTTGTTGGGTCGAGCATAAAAAAGCAAGAGAAAGCCCTTTGAGATTGTAGTCAGGTATCATCATCTGGTCAAAGCAGTAGTGCCCAAACATTTTGCCACGAAGATCAAAATCATCAAATAGAAAGTATTTGTAAACCTTAAAATGTTGATTTGTATTATTTTATCAGTTTTACCTGTACAACAAACTACATGTGCAATATTCATGTCATTTTTAACAAATAGAACAGGATATAGGTCTCTGTTTTTGGTTTGTTCGCTAAAAATTTCAAGGAAAATTTTAGAGAAGCTTTAGAGAAGCTGGAGTACCCAGAGAGAACCAAAACATGCACCAGGAGAACATGCAAACTTCATGCAGTAAGACCCCAGGTTGGTATTTGAATATAGGACCTTCTTGTTGATGGGCCACAGTGCAACCAGCTGCACCAGTCTGCCATTTATCTTTGCTACCTTAATTTATCCACTAATGCTAAGTTAGCTTGGGAGAAATTGACATGACTAATTATCTGTTCGTCTAGAGAAGCAAACAAGATCCATTCCAGGTCACCATGGTATTCTGCAACACACTGATAGACACAGTTGATTTACTGCTACATTCTCAATCCTGGCTTCATTTTATTTTCTTTCCTTATTTTTCTACACACACAAGACAAGTCCCTCTCTTGCATGCTCGCACCCAACCCTACAGAAAACTGTATCATAAGGTGGTCGATCAAACATATAATTCTCCTCCTGTGCTGACAGAGGTCTCTCACCAGTGAGCAGAGACAAGCCTTTTTATCGACTGGCGTCCAGAGGCCTCAACAGCTATAATAGCAGTAATAAGTGAGTGGCCCAGTCAATAGAGTTTCTATTAGTCCACTGCTCCCTTAGCTCAACGCCAGCACACACAGAAAGCATGAGAAAGGAAAAAGAGAGAGAGAGAATGAAGGAGAGCCTTGGGATCCATATGAAGGTCAGGAAGGAGCAATGAAGTCCTGAGGGAAATTTGCTATGCAGGAGCAAATGTGTACAAGGGAGAGGACCAAGAGGGGATCAATATCAGGAATTAATAGGCACTGACACCAATCTCAGATATTAGTGTCATGATGCAAACCACTGCTAAATAAATTAATATCACAAATATGTAAAACATGCACATTATTCTGTTGCTGATGGATCGGTCATAAAGATGACATGTTATCCACCTTCAGAATCATGTTAGCAGCACTTTCAGGCAACCACAATCAGATAGATAGATAGATAGATAGATAGATAGATAGATAGATAGATAGATAGATAGATAGATAGATAGATAGATAGATAGCAAAGCTTCCATCACCTTGGTGTTTGCTCGAGGCAAATTTGGACTCATCTAGGCGAGGGCCAACATACTTGTGCTGCTTCGCTCTAACAGAGGGGGTAATGGCCAAAGGAATCGCCCTGATTCATCCCTGAACATCTCATAATACCATCTTTACTAAATTAATAATGCTACACTGCTTAAGGAGACAACGATTAATCTGACAGCTCAGGAGCTCGCAAGTCAAACAGAAAAAGAAAAATGGGAGCTTCAGCTGAGCAGTTTGTGGTAAAGAAAATATGAAAAAATAGTTCAATCTATGTAGATGCTGCAATTTATATTTAGTTATTATGAAGGACCAACTTTGAGTATGTAGTTTAAATCAAAACTTTACAAGAAGAGGCTTATAGTCAGCCTCTTCACTTTTCTGAACTAAAGTGGTACTTTTTTGAGCTTTGAATCATGCTATAATGTTATTCCCTCATGAAAAACATACATAAAGTGTTGCCTTGATTCTTTCAAGCATGTTTGAGAAATTCTTTAATCTCCTGTGGCAATGATCCAGCTGGGCAAAACACGTGGGGGAATCAAACAGCGCCTATTCACATAAAGCTCCTCCTCAGAGCTGCAGTCCCGCCCAGCTCCTTCAGACTAGCAGCAGCAGCAATTAGCAAACACCTGGTGGAACTGCTTATCTACTGAGCTTATTGCATGAACTATTTCTTAGGCTTAATGGAGAAACATTGTTGTGATGACGTGTTGAAGGCAGAGTATTGGAGAGAGCAAGAGCTTCTTAAAGAGACAGGCCTAATTTCAAGATGTTAAATTCCAAAATCAAATGTCCTTTATATATACAGCATTTTCATAGCAATAGAAGGTAAGTTCCTTGATTGTGCTATAAAATGGCTCTATATGCCTGGAAAATACAGAACACGTCCCCTTTAATTCTTTAAAACAGAGTTTCAATTTATGAAACTTTATTTGATTTATGAAAATAAAACAATTGTTGCATTAGGACAAGCTTATAATTAGGCAAGCATAAAAACCATAAAAAGTGGATTAGTCAAATCTGCACTTGAAACTTCTATACAGACTGTTTACAGACCATTTAAAACACAGTTAGTGATCTGTAAAAATACTATTTGTAAGACATGGGGATTTTATGTTTCACCAAAAGTATTTCTAGAAATATTCCTTTTTTTGTGAACCCAATATCAACCTGGGTGTATCATGAAAACTCATCCTAAATAAGCCAAAATCTTTGCAGAAACTAGAACAAAAAAATTTTTATTTGTGTGCGCTCCCAAGCGCTAAAAACAAGAAATATACTTGACACAGAATTGGAGATGGGAAAGTAGCTACATAAAAATGTGCACAGATTGAAAAAGCTCCATCCCTAAAGCCCATCTGAGTCAACATTGTGGTGTGAAGTTGGAAAAAGAACTCAAATTATATAGCAAAGCAAATAAGAACAAAGGAAAGGACTCGTGTTTTCAGCTAGAAAAACATAGTCTCATTTGGAGAGTTTGAATCATTTTGAAGCTGCCATCACGAAGAACTCTTGATCTTAAAGTGTTGAAAACAGATGACCAGTCTGCCCAGTGCTGTCCGTCATCAGTTATTAAATGTCAGCTAAGATACTAGTGAAACTTTTGTATATGTGAAAAGCAATGAGGGGACTAGGATGTGTCCCTAAAGTACTTTGCGAAAAGCAAGTTGTTTTGTTTTTTATGCCATCAGTGGAATCTATGGGTCAGAGAGACTATTGAAGCAACGCAGTGCTTTTTATTTTCATAATAATTGCACTGAATTAGCATTTTCCTTCAAAGGCTATTTGTGTCAAGATTACACATAATCCGAGTGGGCAGCAGTGCAGCTGAACACAAACTTGAACTGAAAAGGGGGCAAAATCAGGGAAGGCATGATGAATAACATTTTCACGTCAGTTTGAATTGATACCAACAGTCACTGAGGCCTCAAATGCTGCATATGGGAAGCTGTAAAGAGGGAAAACAAATTAAAACAGAAATGACTCAAAGTAATGTCCCAAAAATAAAAGAGCAGCCAACTGTATAGAAGCATGCCCTCCAATGTTACACAAAACATAACGTCTGCTGAAAACAGTACAGTCCATAAAACTGTTCCTGAGACACCAAGTGTTGAAAAAATGTCTTAGGCAAAATCCATCCTCCCTTTAGTCGATCCAGGGCTTTACATTTGCAAAAGCTAATGCTAATTCTTACTGACCTAGATGGAAATTAATATCAAATACCCAAACATATCCTTGACCTGATACTTATGTCTAGTTTAGGGAACTGAATATGACAATAGCAGTGTGAAAAACAATGTTACAAACATGCAGTTGTTTTGCTGAATCAATTTATTATTACATCATGATGCATATTTTTAAGTATCCAGAAGCTCTTCTCTCTTTTTCTCAGACTCACACACGTTTGGCACAGTGGCCTGTAAGTGCTTGTGTGAGTGGGTGCGTGTGTAAGTGTGGGTTTTCTCCCCACAGACAAAGACATCAGCAGCCTAATCTTGCAGTTAGAAATGGAAAAAGCTCAAATAAGATGGACAACTCAAAAACACTGACTTGGACTTTTCTCTCAAACTCAAAATATGTTTTTTGTGAACATTTAGAGCTCGATATGAATTAATTGGATTAACAGATGGTTAAGCGGAGTCTTGTCTTTTTATGTTGACTTAAGAAATGTAAAGTGCTGTGGCATAATTTTTTTTTGACAAAATTTTTGCATTGTGAGACTAATGTGTCACAAGTAAAATAAGACTCACAATTGAAAAATAAGCTGAATACACAAAACAGAATGAAGGAAAGAAATATTTTTTGCTGGTTGGCTTTCTGACTCATCACTTTTTTTCTTCCCATCTCTGAGTATTGTACCTGGAAGCTCAGTGTACAGGTTTTGTTCCAAAACTTGCCAAGTCATCATTACTGATGCAAAGCTAGCTAGTTGTACTGAGTTGTAAAATGACACTCAGCCACTGCAGATGGTGGAATGCATGCAGTGTTACACCTGCTTCAAGCTATCTACTGAAAATATTGCACCAAAAATATGATCAATTGTCTATTCAATTATAATCCTTTTAAAATACCCTTACATTTTATGAAAAAATGTCTATAATGCTATCTTCTCTTTTTCTTTTAAATATACACTTGCAAGGTAGTAAAATCCAGTATAGTTTCAAGTATTTCTAATTTACATCCAGATAAAGAGATTCAGCAGATTTAGATTTAGAAGCTAATCTGTCTCTGATTAGTATTACATGTATCATGTTCCATGATACATGTAAGAAATTTTGGAGTCTTACCTAAATCAGAACGGAGTAAAAATTATGTAACTACAACTATGTTGTTCTGCTAGTTAATATGGTTTTCTTTTGTGTCTGGTTGATTAAACCTGTGCATGTCTTTAGAGTTTCCTGTCTTGTGGAAACTCTAAAGACTCAAAGTTCTCACTTTCCTGTCAAAGTGAGAACTTTGCCACATTTTGTGTGTCACACTTGAGATTGAAGAAATGCAACTTGACCACTTTTCTTCTCTTGTGGTCAGGTGACTTGGTCTGAACTTCAAGGTTGGAATCAACGTGTCAGAATCAACATTTGAGAAATTCTCATTTGTTGTGCCACATTCATGTGCACTGAGGAGCACAGCTGTGTGAGAGGCTAATGAAACACCTGAGCCCACCCACTTGCTTGATCGTATTTGCTATCAGGGAGCAAATGCAATAACAAGAGGAGGATCTTAAATTCTAAGTGACAACCAAAGCCCCAGGGTGTCTGGGTAATGAATGTAGAGGATAGAAGTCTTTGCAGGAAAAAGAAGAGGCAGAGAGAGCGAGCGTATTTACGACCAAAGGACCACAAAGCTCTCTTTTGAGCTCCATTGTGACCACAGAACAGTTTACATCATTGACAGTGTTTTTCTGGAATGGTCAGAGGGGCAAAGTCCACCATAAATAATCACAAATCCCATCTTAGCAACTCTGCAGCTCTCTCATTATGAGGCGTTAACAGCTGTTGTGCCCTGAACAGGAAAGTTGGGGCTAATTGTTGTGAGTGTGAGGGTAATCCTCGCGCTTTTGAGCTTCTTCCCAAAACCCAGATTGGCTTGGCAAAGAGATGGAGACACTGGGAGCAGCAGGGGATTGTGTGAGATTTTCCAAGTGAGAGTTAAAAAAAAGAGAGAGGGAAAATAAAAATGGGCAGTTGGGAAGATGGGTGAAGCACAGCCTGGAGAAGATAGGTGGAAAAACGGAAGGATGGACGTATGAGCCAGATGGAGAAGAGAGGGAAGAAAAAAAAATATGAACAGGAAGAGCATGCCAGTTCATGTGAAGTGTGTGTATGTGCGATTGCTCTTGTATGTGTGCACCAGACTGGGTAAGCCTCCCTTTATTTGCTGTAAGGATTAAGCACACGGCTCCAACACATGCACATTCTCAGGCTTACCGTGGTGCCAGACTCTGAGGCACACTCACAAGGGAACGCATGAAAAGGAAAAAAAAATAAAAATCTGTGAACACAACGGCTGCAGAAATGATGAGCACATTCAACAACTCCAGTTGAAGGCTTCGCCACAGGAATGGATGTGAGGACAAGGACAGTTTATTATGCGGTGTGGGAAATTGGGAACGTCAAGACATGCTGTTGACACATCAAGAGAGCTGTTCTGTGATTGGAATTGGTGCCCTGCAGAAATTTCACATCTCTAAATTTGAAACTGGGAATCTCTTCCATTATGTTTGGTAGTTTTTGTGCCTCCTGAAGGCAGAGCCATGTGCTGCTGATAGATGAAGCAGCTCAAACTATAGAGATGTCACGCAGGTCAAATTCTGTCATGCCAGCTCCCTGGGTTTGAGTAACATTTAATCTTAGCTGACTCAGGAGTAGATTATTCAAATAAAAACGAAATTCCCTAAATCCTTCAAATGGATGAAACAGCAGCAAGAACAGATGTGCAATTGCTGCTGTACAGAAGATAAAAGAACCAAGATTGGCTCTATGAGTATTCTAGTCAACACTGGGAGGACTTCCAGTCATTTCTTTATGCACTGGATAAATTTATTCATAGTCATATATCAAAATCTCCCACGTAGTTAGGGATACTGTGACCTTTGTGGACTCTACTCACACTGACGGTTGAGATTTCATAGACGAGCATACTGATTGCATACATTTTTTGTGATGAAATTACTTCATTTCCTTCTATCCGAATGGATAGTACCAAGTCCAAGAAATGGACATCTCCCTCCCCCATTTCTTCTCCACCAGGGCAGCCACTGCACACTTGCGAGTGCGGCACAGAGTGCGAGTCAACTTTTTACACCAACTTCCAACCTTACCAACTCGGTGAGTTCATAAAATTTACCATCTGTCGGACGTTTGAGTCCAAATTAAGTTCACTTCAAGTACGCTTCTGCAGAGTGAAGTATGCCCAACTAGAAGTGGGTCTTAAGAGTTCCTTTTACTGGATCTAAAGAGCTGGACTCAGCTCCTCAAAAATAACCCAAATGTGTATTGACAAGCCCTGTTGCCTTGCAGCAACATGGTCTACAGTTTGTATCTTGACCTGGACTCTTTTTGCATGAAGTTTGCATGTTCTCCCTGTAAAAGTGTGGGTTTCCTCCAGGTTATTTATATGTCGGGTTCAAAACCTGTTCAATAGTTACACTTGATTTCCCTTCCATTTGACTTTGTTTATGATTCACTGACTGTAAGTCGACAGCACCTGCTGTGTTTGTTCTCAATTATTTGATCATTTTAATGACTTTTTTATTTTAAAAATCACAGTCTTTCCAATGATTCGCATCTCAGCCGCTGCAGGCCTTGACTGAGCACTGATGTTTGTTTACTGCTTTCACTTCAGAGTGCAAAAAGATTCACCCAATAAAATTCTGACAGGCACACCCAGAGACTCACAATATCTTCACATAGACACATACTCTTGTCCCTGACCTACATATGAGCAATTTGCCAGCGCTTCGTCTCCCCCACTTAAGATTCCAAACAGAGTCTGCCTCTTTTCTGTTTCCTGGAGCAACAGTGTTTGTGTTTGTAAAACAGTTTGTGATATTATGATGAAAAGATTTGATCAAAATTGCAAAAGTATGAAAAAAAAGTCTTAATCTTACACTGCTAGAATTGGTTCAATGCCTGGAGAAACTTTTGCTTTCAAGTGAGAAATATGTATGTTTGGAATGAATTATTTTGTGCAAAATAGTCCTTTTGGGTATGTCACATCATAATACATGTGCTACATTAGGTGCAAGGGTGCGGAAAAGTATTTGAACTCCTTACAGATTTTCTATTTAGTTCAGTTTCCATTCAGTTTATTTATATAGCACCAATTGCCATCTTGAGGTGAGAGAAAAAAAAATTTTTGTTTGCTTTGCTTGTTTATTTGATACACCGTAAAATGTTTAAAATAATCAAACAAATGTTAACATCTGCCAAACATAATCTGAGTAAATATGAAAAGTTTTCCAAAGATGACATAATTTATCTGTGGAGAAACTTATCCAAACTGACATGATCTTGTGTAAAAAAAAAAAAAAAGTAACACCCCACCACCTCTTCTTGTTAAACTGTGAGTACGACATTAAGTTCAATTTCATGAGCCACACCCAGAACCTCATTCCTGCTACAATGTAGAATAAAAAATGAATGAAATATTATCTGTGTGCCAACATAAAGTAGGCTCATCTGAAAAAGCAATGCGTCATGCCCAATCTGAGCTAATTGAAATACAGATGTGAAACAAAGTCAACAACCTTGATCAGTTTGAAAGGGACTACATAGTTATTTCCAAAGCTTTGGGGATTCTAGTAAACCACAATGAGAGTCATTATCAAAAAATGGAGGAAACACCAGGGATCTTTGCCAGTCACCACCAACCTACCAAAATTTCTCAGAGTGCAACAGCAACTCATCCAGGAGGTCAAGAAAGAGCCCAAGTCTAGATAACTGTTTGTTCCCTTAGTAAATAAGATAATCATTGAAAACTACTTTTTGTATTTACAATTTTAGCTACATCTGATGGTGGGAAGCATTCAGGTGTCATGAAAAACTAAAAATATTGTGTTAGCTGATTAAACCCTTTTCCCTCAGTGCTGTTTCTCCAAAACTAAGTAAGTGTTTTTAATTCTCATTTCTCACTTTGTCCTGCAGGTGAATCTCTATCCAAAATTAATCAAATCAATAGGGCACTCCATAAAAACATTTTCTCCATTTTTTGTCATTGTCTGATGTGCTGAACTTAGCAGTAGGTCCCAAATAAAGACATGCACCCAACAATGGCATTAGTATGTTAAAGTAAACCTGCCCAGCCGTTCATCTGTTTCAAATAAATTAAATCAAAGATTTACTTAAATCTCCTGTGTAGTGCGACAGGCATGATTTCCTCCACAGCTTAAACCCTCCTGAGACACAAGGTCTCATTTCTTCATTGCTGACATCTGCCCAGTTCCTGTTATATTTATTGCAATGACATAAACAGGTCAGCTCAGATTTTATCATTTACTCTAAAGTGTGTAGACTGACATGAATATGTTGCCTTCTCAGCTCATCTGTCCTAGAAAAAAAAAAAAAACTATTTCTAGAGGTCGGACAGAAATGTCTTATACCACATAAATGTCTTAATCATATATTAACCAAAAGTGTGTTATTTTGGCAGAAAGTTAGATTCAAAATTATAGGAATGATCATAGAAAGAGTGAATTAAATATTTCTTCACTGTGGAAAGAGAAATAGGTTTTTTTTAGTGATGCTGTTGAAGGTGTGAGTGTGTTAAATGTGGTTACTCTACGTGATGCAAGCAGGATGCAACAGAGGCTTTAAAGAGTCCTCTAATCCAAGAGCTTCCTGCCGTTTTCATCAAGTAGAACGAGGAGACGCAGAAGCGGACAGGGACATGAGCCAACTGGCAACCAAGAAAACAGTAAACAATCTACAAAGCTTTAGTCTTTTCAAATGGATAATTTGATTTCTTCTCTCAGTGCTGCCAACTCACATACTTTTTCCAAATTTTCAAAGTCGCGGCAAGGTTAATACCACAGCTTCAGCAGATGGATTTGGATTCTAACTCATCATCAGGTAATATTTTTATGGAATCATTGTGGATTTAAAATACAAACAGAGACAGGTCCACACATCTGCTTCTCTCAAGGTTACTCTGGGTGTATTCAACTTAAACTATAGGAAAACATTGCATCAAATAAAAACTCACTCCAATCCAAACTCCTGCGATTACTTGTATCTTTTCACTGAAGGTCACATTGCAGAAAGTGCAGTTCTGTCTTGCAAAGCCCTGTGTAAAAGCACAAGGAATGGTTTCTCTATTTTCGGGGGTCACTGCTTTTATGAGTGCAGGTTTTTGGCCTGGAGATATAAGAGCCATTTGTTGAAAACAAGTCATGAAGGAACGGGGTGACAAATGAATAGAGGAGCTGAATAATTTAGCTTAGAGAGCAGAAACGTCCTCTCAGTATGGCCTCAACACCTCCACGAAAAAGCCAGGCAACTGGCAGCTACAAAATTGTATAAAGAGGAAAAGGAGAGAGAGAGAGAGGCATGGAGAGAGCGATTTGCCTCTTGCAATATTGCATTAGAAGTTTTAGACGAGCTAAAAGAGAGCAGGGCTTGGGGGTAAAACAAAACAAACCTCTCAGACTTGTCAATTTCAGCTCACCTTCTTGTTTCAGGTTCATGGACTGAGACACTCATGTTTCGTTTTCTAATGCTGAACGTCTAATGGGTGGAGGGTTTTGTTTGTTTGTTTGTTGGTTTTATTTTATGGGCAATAAGGCTCACCACTGAGGGCATCATTCTGTGAGGGGGCAGCACTTGGCGTGGGTATGGGGGGCAGTTTTCTTTCAACGGTGTTCATCCCTGAGGATTGAGGAGTTTATTCCCTCTGTTTGTTCAGTTCTGTCTCATTTGAGTTTTGGATTTGTTCCTTTTTTTCTCCTTTGGAAATGTTTTTTCTCTCCCTTGGTTTAGTCGTTTTGTTAGTTTTGTCATTTCTTCTTTCAGCTGTTGGATTCATCATGTTAGATTTAGTATTTGTTTAAGTTTGGTCCTATTGAGTTTGCCATTTGCTCTCTTTCCCCAGCTGCTGGTCATCTCCCCATTAGTCTCTCTCCCAGCTGCAATCAGTTACTTGTGATTATTGTAATTAGTTACTTCCTCCTTTTCTATTGCACTGCTTTTTTTCTGTTGGACCTTGTTGCCGGGCCTCCATGTCGCTGGTTGTCCGTTGGTTCTCTGTGGCGTTTTGTAAGTTCTTTGGTTCATTCATTAAAGATAGTATTTCCTCCAGCTCTCACCCTTTAAACCTGCATCGTGACAGCCAGGCTAAATCACTTCAGAGGTTTTTAAAAGACAGGCTTGGTGTGAATCCTTTGTGTGAAAACAATAATTGCTAATATTTAGTTTTCTCAAACATGTAATTAAAACCTCTTTACATACGCAGTATATTTTGTATGCAGATGGAGGGGCTCACTCAGGGCAACATTCATGTAAAAACACCCACTGCCTCCATTTGACACATTCACACTGTTGCTGTGTCTGTCCACCTGTCACTAAGCTTTCAGAGCCCTTTAAAGGATTCGCTGTTGCTAAAATGAGCAAAGCAGCAGAGAATGAGTCATTTTATTAATGCACCTCTCATCCCTGCTCTAATCTTTGATTCAAGCACCTGTCAAAACACGAGGTTTTGCTTAAACCTCTACTTAAATCATAACCAGAGATGCATGAAGGACTGCAGCTACTAAGATACAGAGTTGCACAAAAAATAACACCCCTAGATTAAAGGCTTTGTATTTCAGAGAAAGCAAGAAAAAAAAAAAAAAAACTACTCAGCCTGAATCCACAAAGTTCATCTTAATGTGTCAGACTAATAGCTGGGTTTTTTTTTCTCTGACCCCTTAAACATGCACCAATGCTTCTCATTACCCTTCAGCATGTTGTACATTCTCACATTATGAGTAAATATTGACACATTTATTTCCAGCAGTCAGTATCTTTCACACATCAAGTAGAGCATCACCCCATGTAGGCGTGGGGCAAATCCTAGGCTCTGAGGCAGATTAGTGGCAGGTTATGTTGGCACCTGGGTGAAAAGCTACCTAAATCCGAACCTCTCCCCATCCAGCTGATGTAAGTTATGTCAGCCCAAGCCAGGCACAAGATTTACTCTGTCAGTCACACATGAATCACAGCCTGGCAAAACAACATCACAACAGTGGCCTATTACTTGAAGGCTGGACAGGATTGTGTCAGCACACAGACTTAGGAGACAGACTGCAGAGATGAAGAGTGTGTGATGTGTGCTTTATCCTCGAGCGCTGCTCTTTTGGAGTTTTGTCACCCTCAACCCAGAAATATGGGAAAGCATGAAAAAGCTTTGAAAAGCAATCAGGCGTCCCTGTGTCAAATAAGGGAGTGGATGACCTCACCAAAGTTTTCAGTGAAGAATGACTATTCAGCGAAGAACTTGAAGTGAGCATCATCCACTCTGATTCTGCGTTAGTGCGGCACATAAACTGACAAAAATATCAGGGCTTTATGCAAATTATGGCTGCTGGGTCTGACGAAATAATGCTGATGATGAGTCTCATCTGCATCCAAGGTAAAAATAATATTGAACAGAGGCATCTGGGTAGCACTGGGGAAAATATCAGTCTCTGACAGATATGTTGATATTGTTTAAAAACACAATCATGAAGTGTAGTTTCATTTCAAGCCTTGATTTTTTTTTTTCTTTAGTATCTTAGCATTGAATAGTAATTTATGATGAACATAGGAATGGGATAAAGGTAAATAAATTTTTGACCTTTTCGCACAATAGCATGCACAACCTTTTAGCAGCAACAATATGAACTCACTGTGGTAACAGTCTCCTCTGCAATCTAAAACTTTCCATACCTCTTGAACATTTTCTCCTTTTGTCTCAATACAATAAACCTTAATGGTTGTATATTGTCTTGGTCTATTTTTTTAGAGATCAATCTAAAATAGTGCATAAAAGTTAATTGCAAACACAATATCCATTTTTTTCAATTAAAAAACAACCCCCTGAGTTAATACTTTGATTATAAGTAGAGCTGCGGGTCTTTTAAGGAATGCTTCTCTTAGGTATGCTTGAACAGAAAGCAACCTGATTTCTCTGTCATTTTTTGCAAAATTGCTAAATTGGATAATCTGACTGGATTATGCATCCAGTTAGATTGGGTGGACAATATCTGTAAACATAAAGTCTCGCCACAGGTTCTTAAATGGATTCAGCTGGAGACGGTGAGCGAAGGGTGAAACACATGAACATGTTTTAATCTAAACCATTCTACTGTAGTTCACTGAAATGTTCAGGACTATGCTTTTGAAGGTAATTTATGTTGATTATATTTTGGGGCTTATGATTGATTTCAGGGAGCTGATAAACAAATGTGGGTTACATTTTCCGATTTTCGAAAAGAAAAAAATTCTAAATATTCCACTTCACAATTTTGTTCTAAGTGATAAAATAAAATCAGAAAGCAGAATGTGTTGCTCTTCTTATTAGCAAAAATTTTATCTAAGCGGATTAGTCTTTATTCCGTAAACAAATAAAAAGGATAAATACCTTGGTTAGAAGTGAATCAGAATACTAAAGTCAAGGTTTTGAGTCTTCCTGCTTACTGTAATCCATTAAAGTAAAGTTTCCAAAGAAAATCTGTTTTACCTTTGTGAATGTTAAAATGGTGCTTCTCAGCGATTGGAAAGAGGAATCGAGAGAAGTTGATTCTATGACTAAAACAAGCCTAGAGGCAACTCCAGCTGCTTCATCTGAATAAATGAGTCTGTCTAATCAATAAGTCATCTGCCCTCTGTGAAGCATACCACACAGTCAACCAAGATAAATACACTCACAGATATGATGCGTTATCGTCTCCATACAAGCACAGCCTCAATTTTAAAGCAAAAATACAGAAGGTCACAATAGTGTCATGTTATCTTCCGGGTTTAAGCAGATCTGGCTTCAAAAAAGCAATTAATTTTTTAAAATGCAACAATGGTTTTCGGATAATTGTACATGCCAGTTGCATGTTTGTAGGTGTAGAAACACCTACAAACGTTTTTTCAACAAGTACTAATTTTCCTTTTTTTTTTTCTTTTGTTGTACAGAACTTGAAAATGAAATAGGTACAGATTCTTTTATTTATAAAAAAAAATGTCAGACCTCTAACCACTATAAAAATGGTTAGAGAACATTTGTAGACATTATTCAGAATAGCACAGAGTTAACTTTCATCAGATTTTCAGCAATGACTTTAAATTTGTTGCGTTCAGTAACTGTAAAGTCATTGAATCAATCATCAGTTCCCCTTTTCTTTTAAAGTCTTCAGTATTTTCTGAATAGGTGAGTGAAGCTTGTAGTGTGTGGCTTTAATCTTCCACTCAGGTGCAGAAGTTGCCATTGCTGCACTCTGCATTTATTGTGGCAGAAGCGATAAGCTTCTGTTACCTGGCTGCTATTGAGCCTTCTCTAATGTGATGTTCAATACTTCTGGGAGGAAAAAACAGCAATAAACTAAAGCTAGCGCATGAAACTGAGATTCTGTCATTTATAGCCTATTTTCACCTGCCAAACATCTACTCATCTCAACAAAATCACCAGAGGAATAAAAAAGACATCTGTTATTTTGTACAAGAAAACATGGTCAGCTGAACTGCTGAGTGTTTACATCTCAATTATCACAAATTACTGCATGCTAAATGCTAGAGTCATAATTATAGATTTAAAAAAAAAAAAAAAAGGCAAGTAACTATGAATAACTTTCAACAGGAGATGAAGCCAAGTCGCCATGATATGCTCTGTCTTTCTTGGCAAAATCTGTGGGTGTGCTTTCAGTATGTCACTTAAAAAAGCTGTCCTTCATGTCCAGTTGTCCCTCAGGCTATCCACACCAGCCTTGGTGCAGTCAAGTCATTAGGCTCCCAATGCAGAAGTCTGCAGGGGTGTATTGAAATCAAGGTGACTCAATGTCTTTCTGACAGAGCTCCAGAGATATCTCACTGTCATACAAGCACACAGTGTTCCCCCACAAAAACAAACACACAAACAAAATGCTGTAAACAAAGTCAGTGGAGAAATAGTAAAATTATTAAATAGTAATTATACAACTTTTAAAATGTTCATATATCAAAATTTGTGCTGCCTAGTAAATGTTTGGTAGTAGATGCAAGAATTTAATCTTTTTGCATGTCCTGCTTAACTTTTTGCATGGCTTGTCCTTTCTTTATCTCACTCTGGAAAAGTTGTTTTCTTCCGCAGCACTGTGGCCAAAGAGCCACGAAAGCCCGGCTTATTTATCACCTGCATGGCATTCCCATTGTGCGTATGAATGATTCCTTATTCAGCACCTGAGTCAATACATTCGAAATTCGGTCCTGGCTGCCTCTCTGCAACCAGAAATGTACTTCTAGTTGTTATTGTTGTCCTCAGCATAAAAGAAGCAATCATTTCCCTTATACTCAGGGAACATCTGCAAAAAAATTACTAATCCCTTTGAGAACTTGGGCAGACAATAAGTGTCAAAGATCAAAATAATAGGTTAACTTTAATAGTGATAACTTCATTTTGCTTTTCTTGAACTATCATCAATCAACATTTTGCATCAGTTGGCGCCACTACAAATAAGGAAAACAGCCTAAGTGGGAGCCAGTTTTCTAGTATGCACTATGTTCAGTCAATGAGGAATGGGCACTCCATTATTTTTCCACAGTGTATACACTTTATAAAAAGAATGACGTCACACTATGACAGCTAAGGATTATTTGGTTCAAGGTTTCTTATTGAGGCCACACTAAAGGTCAATCTCATGATTCATGAAGTCCAGTCTGCACTCCATGATTCCTATAGAAAAATCTAGAAAATTTAGGTCAAACTCAACAATATTTTGCACTAAACAGAGTCTGAAAAGAAAAAGATGAATAAAACGATTCTCTTTGTGAAAAACACAAAATAAGTTCTTCATTATCATGAGTTGAAGCACCGATATCCACCAAGTGTTTAATCCATTTAGAAAACTTCTCAAAAACACAATAACACTGATTCTTTTTGTGTTTGTATTGTATTGATATGATGTCACAAACAACATCATTTATTGGTATTGACAGTCCTTTATATTAAACAAATACACAATTTATCTGACATACAGAAGACGTCATGAGTGGTAACATTTATATAATTGATAGCTGGTTTCTACTCATCAGTCCTTGTAAACCCTTAGAGTGAATTAAATCATTCAGAGCCTAATATTAAAGGAAGTTAAGTGCATTTAGAGAATCTTATCCTCTATTATTTACAAGTATTAAGATGACAGCTGTCACAGGCAGAAATATGAAGCTTTAGGACCCAAAAAGCCTCAACCACTGCCTTGGCATAACAAGATGGATTAATTCAAAAATACTTTCTATTGGTTGTGTGTTTTTCATTTGAATTCCAGTGCTTAGTCAAAAAATAGAAGTTGTTACAATTGCAGCATTGTCACATTCAGATTATGAATAAATTAGTCAGATACATGCAAATACACTATCTGTAATTAAAAGTCAAGCAGTAGGGCCATAATTAAGCTTTATTCCTATATTCATTTAACTTATTAACAATCTGTGATCTTCTGAGATTATGTAAAATCAAATGTTTGGCATTTGAATTTTTTTAATATCTTTTTTCAGTTGTTTTCTGTTACAGCGCACAATCAAATTTTGGAAAGACAAGTGTAGGAAAGCACTTATCTTACATGTAGCATCGACCATCATTCACTGTGCTTTTGTCAGCAATGATAGGGCTGTGTCGTGGAAATTCACAGCTAGGAGATACTGCCAATAGCAGAGAAAGAGAAAAAAATGGCAAAACGACAGTTTGAAAGGGTAATTGATGAGAGTTGCTTTTTTTCTCCTGCCTTTAAGTCTAAAAAAAAACAACAGGTGCAAGGCAAGTGCAGCTGTCCTGAAAGCAGGAAGGAACACTTTGGAAAACTGGTTAAAAATGACAACAGCTTTTCCTTCTCTCTTATCTTTCTCTGCCTCTCGTTCACCCAAAGATAGCACTCTGTAGTCATGAATTTTTTATTTTCACACTTCTGAAAGAGAAGAGTTCTGTTTCTTCTAAGACTACTCTGCATACTAACTAGAAGCTCTTTGCCATTTTAGGAAGAAAAAAAATCCTGTGAAGTCAATAGATATCATGTGGAATTGAGGATGAGAGATGAAGTAAGGAAATGATGGCTGGGAAGCACCATCAGCGAAATCAAATTTTTCTCTATGATTGCACAACCTCGCGACTATGACCTCACTTCATTATAACAGTGGGGCAAACTGAAGGTCTTTCCTGCTTAGTGGAGTTTAAACATTTCAGCGCAAATTTACTGTGTGCAAAGTTTAGTCTGGGTTTGGGGTTCATGGCCTTTAAGATTCATGCACAGAATCGTTCAGTTTTCTCCCTTTTTGTAATTTTAACAGCCAGGGCAGCCAAGTTTAACTGTTGTGTTTCCACCTCACAATTGCACAGATAAAGAAACCTTGACTTGTCAAAATATTCTTTAATAAACCCCCAAATAGATTAAACATCCATAACACAAAATTACTACAGCTATAAAAGGCCAATTTCTTTTCTTTGCCAGTTTGTTTTAAAGTATGTATGTTTTAATTGTTTTTCTTTAGCCGAAGGGAAATTCTTATCTACTGTAAGTAGGAATTAACTAAAACAGTTAACATGCCGTGGTTTATAAAGTGTAGTCTAATTTGGAGGCTATAAAGGACATCCTCACTGCAAAACATTTAAAGATGGTTTAACTTGAACTTGAAAGTGAAAGTTCACAGACTGCCTTGAAAATGCATGTCAACTAGAGCGTTGTTTTTATTTTAAAAGTTCTGATAACTCATGAATCTTGAATTGTAAATTGTTTTAACTTAGTTCCTTTAAACCAAGGCTAAAACCTCACCTCTTTAGAGTTGCATTTTGATGATGACATTGACAAAATGCAATGTTTATTGTTGGTTCATGCTTACTGATTGCTTACTGTATTATGTTTTTATGTTTTTATGGTGCAAAAGTACTTTTTGCTGCCATGTTGCTAAATGTGCTGTATAAATAAACTTGACTTGACCTGAATACTGCAATATAAATCAAATAATTACTTCACATTATAAATGCAAGAAAACCATCTTCACATAGTTGAACAGGCATTTAAATTATTGATTAAAAAAAGTCTCTGGGTTAAGAGAACTCTACCTATGATCTTTAAATCAAAACTCAAGTTTGGAACATTGTCAGAAAAAGGTTTAATAAAAGGACTCGGATAGATAAAGATGTTAAATTAAATGTATAACTTCATAACAAAAGTCTTCAAATAAAAATGTGACAAATTCAGCCACCACTGAGAATAAAACTTCAAATGCAGGAGCTTAATGAGCACCTTCACTTCTCGCCTGATCCCACACTGTGCTCTGCAGCATACTCTTGCTTTGATGTACGCATTTTTCTACATTCACAGATTTAGAGAAGCACAGCAACAAATAGAAAACAAAGGAACATATGCAGCAGAGGTCTGAGTGGAGTCTTATTGACACATTAAAAATGTTTATTTTGCATTATTTTAATTTTGTCAGTATTTCCAGAATTGAACTGCAGCTGAATAAGACAAGTCAGAAGCTTGATTGTTTCTGTCTAAAACCCTCATTTTTATGAGCATTTTTTTTAAATCCCGAGATTTAACACTACAAAAACATTTGTCTTAATTTGTTTCATTCCACTTTGTAACACTTTATTTTCCCACAAATGATTTTCCTTCATTTTTCTTTTACCATTTTTCTCTGGAATCTGCTTTTTCTCTTTATGTTCTTGCTGTGCAAATTACTTATCTTTTTCCAGATAGTATGTGTTTTATAAAACATCCAAGGACATTCTGTAAGTATCCAAGGACAAGACCAGCATGGAGCTGCCAAGGCCCAAGTCTGTTTCCTTCTCTTAATTAAACCATGGACTCCAGCGGCCCTAACTTATTAAAGACACAGAGTGTGCAGCTCCTACCTACACACTGACACACATACGCACATCCATGCATGCACACACATCAGCTGGTGCACTCCCACACTGTCTCTAAGCTCACAGCTTCCCATCCTTAAGCTACCAATGACTTAATGCATCTCAATATTTCACCTTCCACAGCTGCTTAGTGACCCACTTGCAGAGAAATAAATTATTTCCTGGGATCTTCTAGCAGTTGCCTGACTCTACTGAAGTAGGTTCTGCTGGAAAACTACCAAGAGAAGATTAAAGTTTTAAAAATAGCTTTATGAAATCTATGCTTTATTTGCTTGATACAGAGCACAGCTAGAAAGAAGGGGGCAGGGAAAGCGTAAAGAGGAAAATATTGATATATTAAACAACCTTTAGTTAAAATTTTTGTTCCTGAAGCAAAAGGAACTTGTGCAGAAAGAAATGCTTAATCATCCAGAAAACAGGTATAAAATATGTGCATAACTGCTATCTATTTTTAGGAGGGTTATTTACTGTATTTTTACAGAACACATGAAACACACCAATCTTCAAAACCCACTTTTCAAAAGAGTGAACATTATTTCTATGGGCATTTGAAACACATTGATAAAAGCTTATGAAAAGAAACACAGTTAATCAACTATCAAGAGATTAAGTAATTTAAAACCTTAGCTTAATAAATGTTCATAACTTTGACTATTTAAAGTGTGAGAACAAACGCGATATGTAATTAGCAATCATTCTGAGCTGTAATTTGATTTCTGAGGATCATCTTACGGCCCCTTAATTGAGTTTTCGAAACAGCCTGATGGGGTCATGAACTCTCCTATTAAAGCCACTCTTTTCACATCTTTGACTGGTTGGATGGATGATTAAAGTTTGTAATCATACATGTCAAAAGGTCCCATCATGTATATATACTGGAGGAAATCCAACATTTTTATGACAAAAGAGCCTAGACCGGTTATCAAGCCCTTGACATGGTCCTTCTTCAGCTTATCCTTCTTCCCTCAAATCATCACATCCTTTCCATGAATATTGGTTTCAATGATTTAGGGTACTGCTAAACATCTTACTACAATTAAATAAATATGAGCCTGCATTACAATGCAGCTGTTAACTATGATGGGCTGACAACCTGCCAGAGTCTCAATTAAATCTCATCTCTTGGCTTCTAGAGACAGACACAAGGCTACCTACAGCCCAAGGAATAGACAATATAGCACAAACAATGGCTAGACAGATGGATAAATCGAAATAAAATGGAAAATATGCTCCTTGTTTGAGCAATGCAATTCTCTACTCTACTACCCTCAATGTGGAAAAAACTGTGAGAGGGAAAAATTTCACCTTTTAAGATTAATGAAAGCTGAATGCTGCCATATTAATTTAATCCAATTATTTGGACTTTTCAGAGCACTTCTAAAATGAGTAGTTTATATATATATATATATATATATAAAAAAAAGCTTCCAAAGCGCCAGTAGAGTGAAAAACCACTTCATCTGGAAGTGTTTTATTATCTGCCACTTGCTTGTTCTGATGTAGTATGTGGTGCATTAGGGTATATTGGGGCATTAATACTCCTTTTTATTTGTCACACAATAGCTAGTGTGGATATTTCTTGCAGTTCTAAACAAGATCTTCAAATGTGTGAATCATGGCATTCAGAAATGAGAGATACAGATTTCAACAGCATTCTGATGTCTCTTAGAGACTTAATTTATACATGAAGCCTTTTCCCTAACAATAACCTCAACATTTCTGCTAATATAACTAAAGTTGTATTTAATTTTGCACAGTGTTAATATCAAATGGTTTCATCATGATCAAAAGTTTACAAAGTTTACAAAATGTCAAGCTCTCTTTACTTGCAGCCTGAGCAATAAGACAGGACAATTTTGCAAATAAATTTCATTTTTTTCTCAATTGTTTTCATGCATTTTTCTATTCAAAATAAAACTTCTCAAATCTTTAAGTTCAATCTCTACAACATGTTGTCAGCCATCCACATCATAGTAGCAGTTTTCTCATTCTTTCCAATAAATTGCATAAATTGGACATGCATCAATTGTTTTATAACATTTCCCACTGCTTCTGTCATATCAGCCAGAGTAAACTGTACTTATGAATGCTGGAGAGTCACAAAGTTTTTGTTGATTGCTTTAACGTAGCTGTGAACTCAAACTCCACATTTTGTCAATGTAATGTTAAAAAATGAAATGTTAATCAGAAAACTTCAGTTCTCGCAACTGAAAGCCATTAAAAGCTGTTAACATTAAAAGCAACCAGATCCTCCTCTGGTTGCTTCTTCATTCGATTAGGGAGGGCAAATAAATCAACACTAAAAACAGATGCTAAAGGATAGTTCAGTACTGTGGGTCAATAGTTTCCAAAGATATTGCTATTGCATTTGTTCAATTGATTTTTCTTAAATTATAGTGACTAAATATTTTCCACAAAATACAATGCAGCCATTCAAAAACATAAGATTAGCATAAAATAGTGAAAACAATACCTGTGATTCACAAACAGACAAACTCCACACATTGAAAGATATATTTGTATGAATCTGATTACAGAACCTAAAAAGAGGTGATTGTTTAAGAACGGTGTTAAAACTCTCACAGGAGACAAGATATGAGGCTAGATGGGAAACTAACAGACACACAAAGATGAATCATAAGCTCCCTGGAAACAGAAAGAGCCATAGAGCTTCATGAGTTCTTTGAATGATGTGGCTGTTAGTGTCTTTATGTGCGTTTGTGTCATGGCAGCGCTGGAGGAGACAACAGCATTTGCCCCATGATGAAGCCATGCAGATTGGGGTGAAGTGAGAAGCCAGCTCAGATCTTGTGCAGCAGCACAGTGTGTGTCACCTTGGATCTGAGGGCAGGGAGTTAAAAAAAAAAAAAGTAGGAAGGGGGAAATAGCTGGACAGTTATGTTTAATAATATCTCTATACAGCTGATTCCAGAACCTAAACAAGTCCAGGTTCTGTAATAATCAAGGTCACTTTAACAAGAATAAACTTTAGAGCATATAGGTTGAGAAAAATTACATAAAAATAATAACAGAGAAACACAGAAGTTGCATAAACAATCAGATTGTGCATCCTTGGAATCTTTACATCAACCATTGTTGTTCTATATTTCTTACATTATCACTGTAAAAGGTGGATTTGCTCTCAAGTTGTTGCTAGGCATGCAGAACAGTACAAATTGAATCAATAACCTCTGAACTGCAAATGTTTACACTAAAGCCAATAGTTGTTCTTTACATAACAATCCTCAAAGGTGAGGCCAGAATTTTTCTTTCTCCAGTTGCTGTGTTGACAGGGAAAGACCTACTGTGGCTCATCATCCACCTCATCAATGTGGTGGAGGTCATTCAGAGCGACAAATTTAGTCCCCCATTCTTTTAGCTTTATTGTCAAAAATACTCAAACTCCTTATTCTAGACGAGGCAACCAGTAAGTTTCTGATGTAAAACCTTTCACAGTAGAGCAAACATAGGCATTGGGAGTGAATGCAGTCAGATACTTTTATACTGATCATGCCAATGCAATGCCTGTTACTTTTGCATTGGGTTGGTTAATCCCTAACAAATGTATTATTTCCTAGCTAGTGATAAAAAAAAAGTCATTTATCTTAATCTTAATAAGAATAATCAAATAATTTGTCTACGACCAAAAAAATTAAGTATAACAACAATCTGTTACTTGTCAAGCTATTCAATTTTAGTTTTTCAGTTGTAATTTGATGCTAATTAAATTCTGTATCAAGTACCATAACCGCCAATAAAGCTAACTGTGTATGCCGAAATATTAGGAAAGCTTTAATTGTACTTGGTATTTTTGATTTAATTATCACATCAAAAGACTTTATTATTGAGTTGCATTCCTATTTTGCTGAAAAATAAATACATCTTTTCTTTCCCGACTAAATGTTTTGTTGTTTATTTAAGCCATTTTCATGTGATAAACCAACACAAAGTAGCACATAATGGTGAATTGAAAGTAAAACATATATGGTTTCTGTCAGGGTCCGTGTTTTCTGTGTGTTTATTTTGAGTTTTCTGTGTTTATTTTCGATTTCTCGGTGTCCATTTGTCTCCCTGTTGTCCTGTCCTCCTTTGATTACTCCCAGGTGTGTCTCGTTTCCCTGATTGCCTCCCTCCCCGTGTATTTAGTCCCACCTGTGTCATTTGTTCCTCGTCGGGTCCTCCTCTGATGTTACCAGTCTGTTGCCATTGTCCATTCGTTTACCCTGCGCTACCTGTGCTGATCCTTGTTTCCGCTCTGCAGTTCTGCCACGGTTTTGGACTGTTTCTCTGTTTTTTCATTATCATTAAACCACCATTATTCACCATCTTACCTGGGTCGCCAGCGTTCTGCCTCACCTCACCACACCAATTCATGACAGTTTCAAGGTTTTGCAGCCTGTCGCGGCAGGTTTTATTCCAGGTGACACAATCTGTGGGTATTTTGGTTTTTGGAAATCACTTGTTGGATTTTATTAAATTTGTCTCTTAGTGTGTTCCGCTTTTGTGTTGAGTATCTACGTTCTTTTAGTTCTATCTCTATATATCTTGATTTTGACTTTTACTTCAGTGGCGTCTCCTTTGGTTAGTATATTCCACATGTTTTTGATTCAACCCATTCTGGTTACATTTTGTTTTTCTGTTGGGTTTTTTTTTAAGTTCTTTCTCTTTAGCTCCTTATTTTTTCTCACTTGTCTCCTATTCTTTTGATTATACCATATTTTCCATGTCACCAATTGCACCTCCACAATATTAAAAGCCTCTGTTTCCTCATTGGAATGGTGCAGTCCTAGTTTTCAACCTTACATTGTATTCTGGAGATTGACAAAATTTTCAATTTTGATCTCATCTAGTGTGAGTACCCTTTTTTGCTGTGTTTGCTGTGGCATGGCTCATGACAAACTTTAAATATGACTTTTAAAAAAATTTCTATCTTTATGTCTCTGATCCATAAAAGCCAGATTTGTGGTGTTCATGACAATAAGTTGTCCTGGTGACAGACTCAATTTAGTGAAAATGGACACCATTACTTTCACTGACAGATAATGAGACTATCATTCTCAGTCCAGAGAATGGTACATTCAAATCTAGTCTTCATTATATTTATTATGCACATTGCAGTCTGTAGTTTAAGAGTTGAAAGCTATGATGCAATTAAGTGAAAGCTCAACTATGTCAATCATTTATCTGACAGGCCAACAGAGAGAGAAGATTTGGCGTCGGGCAGATAGGCAGAAATCTGGAGATGAACTTATCAGTGAGGCAGAGTAGAGGAGAAGCTGACAGGAAATGAGGGAGAAAAGAAGAACCTGGGTTCTTGTGCTAGCTATACTGGCATGTTCAGCTGAGAGTAATAGTATGTCAACGTCTGAAATGAGGCAACGGACTTTGATGTAATGCGATCACATGGTGGTGAAAGGACACCGGTGGCTTGGGTTGCCTGGTGTCACTTTGATTTCACAGCATCAAAACTGCCAGACAGCTGCTTCAAATCCTCAACCCATCAATAATAACAAAATTATTCCCAACAAACTTTTTTAATAGCCAGCCCTCTTCTGTGAATTTTAGTTTTGTCTGCTGCTCTCTGCAGGCCCCTCTCTGTGTGACTATTTAATCACATAGATGTAATTAAATAGTCTATACCTCTCCGCAGTAATTTCATGGCATCAGATTCACTACAGATGGGGGACAAATTGAGATTTTCTGCAGAGTCTCAAAAAAAGTTCCCAAAAACTATTTAGGTTTGATTAATTTTTATTCCTCTCCTGCAGGTTTGTGCCATATCTCTCCCCCAGTTGCTCATTCCTGCTAAAACAAAACCTCATGTTATAAACCTTCCTGCTGAGGGAGGGTCTTCACTGCAGAGAAGAACCAGCCTGGTTCATAGAATTAATAAATGCTTGGAGTAGCTTTATGAGTAGAAACAAGTGGGCGTGGGCGTGGGCGTGCGTGTGTGCGTGCAGGCGTGTGTGTGTGTATGTGTGTGTGTAGGTGCGTGTGTGTGAAAAGATCATTACAACCATTCCTGTGTTTTCAATCTTGGATCAAGTTCAGGAACACAAGGACTTTGTGTTCACAGAACAGGAGGAGGAAGGCGAAATCTGGGAAGACGTTATTGGCCATTGCTTATATAAATAGCTTCTGTCATCTGAGTGCCGTTTTGTCACAGTATGACTATGCATGTCGCTCTCAGTGGCACTCTGCCTCCCCTCATATAACCTTTAAAGGCCAAACAAAGAAGTCAGAACCAAACTGTTTTTCTTCATACTAAATATTAGCCCCATTACTGTTTTGAATATATATTTTAAAAGCTCTAAATGATTCACAAGGCCTTTCCATAAACAGGGCTTTTGACAATGGCCCAGAGGATATCAAGTCGCAGCTAACATCAGAGCCAGAATACTCAGCTGTGGTGCAAATGATGAATAACTTAAATAAGGTTCGATCTTGTCACTTCCTTTTCTTAAATTAATATGTACTTATTTCTTTGTTATAAATAGAGCTGGACTTAAAGAATAGAGCTTGTGTGTGCATGACAGATGACCTTTCATCATGGTGCAATTATTGGCACTCTGCTACTTTGTACTACCAACTCCTTACAAGTAGTATCATATTTCTGTTATAATGCCTAACAAGGTTAGAACATTTGAACATCGCTTTTTACATAATACTCAGAGTAATGGGCCTGGATTCTTGCTTATTTTTTCTTCCCTGGAGACTGTGACAGAAGGTTGATATCGTGTCAAGTGAACCAATTCATGGTGATTTGGCCCTATCTTTTAAATTGTTATATGCTTCATGGTGCTTTGTGATACAAGGCACTTTAAAAAAGTACAGATTTTTATGCTATGACATCAAGCGTTCACCCTGGACAAGTACTTAACACAGGGCATGACATGCTTTTCTACATTTTCATCATTATTTTGACTGTATTCATTCTAGTTTTTGTGACAAAAAGCAGTTTTCAGATTAGTCAGATTAGTCTAATGGGGGACATTAATGCGTTGGCTTGTATTGTCAGAAAAGACAGTGGTACGTGGCCTGTACTTGTATAGTACTTTATCAAGTCCGGAGCACCCCAAAGTACATCACACTACATCCAGTTATTCATCCATTCACAGGCTAATGGTGGTGATCTACTGGATAGTAGCCATAGCTGCTCTGGGGTACACTGGTGCATAAATCTGGGTTTCCAATGGACATCCATAGAAAGTCCTAGCAGACCATAGAGGGTGGGTACAGTTGTCTCTTTACATCACACATGCATACCAGTAAGTATATTTGTCAGCTCTTTTTTTTCTGCTCTTTCTTCTTCACCTTGAGGACAGCTCCAGTCAGCATGCAGCCACAACATCGAAGTCTGACCTCCTGAATCGTCTCCACACTCACAAAACCACACTAAGCTGCCACATCTCACCCACAGTATGAAGATCAGATCAGCACAATGAGCTTCAGCTGGTGTCTTGTGAAAATTCACAGAGTTTAATGAAACACATACACATTCTCACACACGCTAATGATACAGCTGGATGTTTCGGTATAATTAGAGCAGATCTGGGGAACGGCGTCGCACAGGAATGTTTCACGAAAGAGATTTAACTGATGGATAGACAGACGAGCAGAGCAGTGGGAATTGTGTCACAGTTATCTGATATCCTTGCCTTGAATCTGAAAGTGTAAAGCAACCCTGACAAAATCTCAAATTATTTCTGTCTTTGCCCACTGGCAAAGACTAAATTAAGGTGTAAATTTTATCTACATCTCCTTTAACTTAAACAGTAAAATTAGTCAAATCTGAATTCAAGGATCAACCACAAGCTTTATAGATAGGACATGTTTGGGGGTTTTTTTTGGAAACATTTTCTTAAAAATATGTACTGTGAAAAAGCGTTTGCCCTCAACAGTTTTATTTATAAGAAAACAAATAATTCAGTTTCAATTCTTAATTTAAAAAAAAAAAACAAAAAAAAAGTTTTTCAACTTGCCCTAGTGTGGAAAAAGTAAGTCCAGATTTTTGACTAGGCTACTTGAAAACCTTCCTGTATTTATTTATTTTTTGTTTTTTGAGTCATTCAGAGGCGACGTTGCTGTTGAGCTTAGAATAATTGTCCTATTGTCTACATGTGCTTGGTGTCCTGAACTGATGGCCAGATATTCTCTTTCAGGATGTTCTGCTGAGCAGAACAATTCATGGTTCCATCATTTATTGAAAACCTTCCAGGTCCTGACACAGCAAAGACGTTCCAGACCATCACATTAATATGGACATTTGGGTGGAGTGGCTGCAGGGACAAGGGAGAGGATTTAACACAACTATGTTTGACTTTTGGTATGATGAAATTTTGACACTAGCTGTAATTGAGCATACCTTGCAATACCTTTCACTTTTACATTGTCAGCTTACAGAACATTCTGTTATGTTCTGGGTTTCTGATGGACATCCATAGACATAGAAATCTTGGGGGGGGGATTGTCAAAGACATGACTGCTGTCCTTTTTTATGGTTTTTGTTCTTCCCTGACTCCCTTGGTTCTCTGTGATTTTTGTAAGGTTTTTGATCATTTTTTCTTTCATTAAACCTTCAACACTATTTGACGTCTCATTTTTTTCTTCATTTGGGCCCATCAACAAACACACAGAATGACAATTGTAACTTTTTAAAAATGTTATTTAATTACATATAATGAGTTTTGGCTGGATAGCTTTTCAAATTTACAGACATTACCTTTTTTCGATCGGAACACATTTTTCTTGTTTTGATTTGAAAGGAGCATCCAGGAATTTAATATTGTATTTATAGTTCTCCTTCGAAATAATAATTTTACATTGAAGACAACATGAATAATTTAGATTTAATCAATAAATGTGCATGCCTATTATTTGATCCATTTTCTTTAACTTGGGCATCGTTCAGACCAGCTCAAAAAGAAGATGTTTCATGTTTCTCTTCTTGAATAAAAAGCTTTTGTAACAGTTGGATGATTTTTGCAATGACTAAGTGTAAACTGTGGCAGTTGAATAAAATTGTTATAAAATGGCTGAAACAGTTAACTTCTGCATTGCTGATTTTCTTATAAAATGATATATATAAA
>CAEFZX010009385.1:0-12602 GCA_903066825.1 Alfaro cultratus | reverse complement strand
CACCGTGAAAAACAATGCATTCTGGGCAATTATTACTGTTTTTAATAAAATACTGTAATATACTGTGAGTAGCATTGCATTTTGGGAATGATGTTAGATTCAACGGCAAGGAGGCTCTCTTTAAACAGAACGCTACTGTATTTCTCAAGAAGACACGTCGTTGTGACATGCGGAAGCAACCTCTACAATTTTCTTTACAAGGACTATCCATTTGAATCCTGCACTTTATGAGGCAATCCGGTAAGTTGGAGCATAATTTATTTGTCAGATGATGTTGTCATACAGTTGTCATTTTTAAGCAGACTGTAGCTGTTTGAAAGTTAGCTTAGTTAATCTGTCATGCTGTAATAAGGAAGCTAGCATAACATTATTTGATATATCTTGTAGATAAGAAGGTAAATAATTAAAGTAATACGTTTTCATTGTTACTTAGTTATTTTTTGATGATTCGTATTTACAAATATTGACATGTTTGGAAGCTCTTTTTCTTTCTTTTGTGAAATTTGACTTGAATTGCTATAATTAGCTGCTAAAGTGAAATTGGTGAATGGATATCAACTGGGAATTTGGAGTTTCACAAAGTTGACTTGGCAGAAAACTGTTTAAATGTTATGCTGGTGTCTCTTTATTGTATTTGACTGAATTGTTGACATCTGAATTCATCCTGAGGAACTAATGTTCTTACTGAAATTTCTTTGTTCTTTACAGTCATCTGCCACAGTGACTGATGTTGAGAAGACCTTCAACCTGCCTTTAACACCACGCCTGACACTACTCTGTGAGTACACTGTTAACTGACATGGACTGCAAAGTTTCAGTGACTACATTTATTTTTCAGTCCTTGAATTATAATACAACCAGACATGACAGAAAATAGGTCACCATACCTCAAAGAATTTTCTGAAAAAATGTGTTCTGCAGCCCAAAGTGAGTATTTAGTGTAACCTGTGTACAATTGTCTACAAAACACACACAAAAGCTTCTGGTTGATTATTTTGGGTTTTTGGGGGGTCAAGGACAACATGCATTCTATTACAATTCCATTCAAAAAGCCAAAGATCAAAGAATTTGACAGATGGAAAAATTGCAATTTTGTTTAAAATTAATTTCATAGAAAAATAGAAAAAATAAAGAAATAATCAAGGGAAGTTGATCACAAAACAGCTGTCAAAGATAACCTACAAATTTGTATCTAGTTTTCCCAAGAGTTCACGATAAGCTGAGTGGCAACAGAGATCACTTACGGTTAGGTCAATATCAACTTTGCCTGTAGAAACTTCTTCTTTTTTTAAGATTTAGCTCATATGTTCTTAGGTTGTCAGTAGAAATCTTAAGAAAGATGACCTAACTGGAGAATGAATAAAGATGGCCATAACTTTGCAAAGAAAAACAAAACTCATTGTGGCTTAAGATTTTCATGACAATACGATACAATAACATGCAGATGAGAGAAGGTTTTGATTTATTTGTATTGCATGAAACACAATATCTTTAAATGAATGTTGTTTTAGAAATAATGGCAAAGGTAATTTGTAGAAGTCACAATACTTGTTATAATTTTTTTAAATTTTATTTTTCAGGTGACTTTTCATGTGACTGCTGGGCACTGGATGATCAGTCTTGAGAGCCATATTGTATGTGAGGGCATTCAACCAACCTTTGTGACAGGGCTTGCTGCACTGTTTTCAATGTACTACATCTTTAATCTACAATATCAAGAAGAGGCTGCATGTACACTTGAATTCATCCAGAGGTAAGGTTTGTGTCCGCCTGTCCGTCCCTCCCTTTTCCCACCTAGCACACCTTAAACCCTGACTCCTTAAGCATCATATGCTAATCTGAAATTACTGCATTTTCAGGCGCTTTCTTGATCTCAACCCTGAAAGAGGGACCAAGGCCAGCTGTGGCAAGATCGTCTCCAAGAGGACAGGAAAAACTGTTCAAAAGAAGTCGGTCACTGTCAACCCCCGTGTTTCAACTCTGCTAAAAAACCTCGTGGACTTTGAATGGAATTTCATATAGGTTAGTGAGAACTTTCTAACCAGGCTATAGATATTGTTGCCCCTCCACGCAAAAACAAACAAACAAACAAACAAACAAAAAACTATACAGGCATGAAGGCAACTTATCCCTGAACAGGAGTGTTCTTGAGAGATTTTTTTTGGTTTAAAGGTCAGCGTAATCTTAGACATCTCTTTTAATTTATAGCATAAATTTTGTTAAGGCTCCCACTTTCTGTTCTTCAGATGTAATTTGTAATTTTGACTGTACAGGCACAATGTTTAACTTATCTTGGCAGTGTGTTNTTCATTGTTTTATCATTTGAAGTTGGAGCTCTGATTTTGCCCTAAAGGAAATTCAAGTCTAAATGTTTCATTTAAATTTTTATCAAACTAAAATTTGCAATTTTTTTCTATGCTTTTGATTGAAAGTTAAATGTTTCATTTGTTTTATGTTGCATCATATTGTTCCTCACTTCCACTAAAAGTAGTATTTTGTATTGAAAAAGTAGTGTGCTGAGTTGTACAATGCATTATTTCCATAATTTCTTTCATACTTATTTTATTTCAGACTAATCAAAAGGCCACAATTCATGCTTTATTCAAAAACTCTTTAAATCAGTTATTAAGAAATTTATTTTACAAAATAGATGGTGATTTTCTTACTGTTTTTCCAGAATACGACTTACTTTGGACAGTTTACCCTCAACATTCTTGTAGAAAAGGTTTAGGTTTAAGGCACATATACGTTGTCGTTTCAAAACCTTCTTCTTTATTATGTGGCCCACTAAAGACGAGTCAATGTTTGAGTTGGTTCTTTTTTTTCCCCAAATAAATGTTGGTTGACATGATGGAACTTACATTTTCTAAGTGTTTTTTTATGTTTCTATTTTGTATTGGAAATTTACAGTAGTAAGCTGTATGTGAATTCAACAGTAATGATACCATAGAAAAACTGTAATATACTGGCAACACAGCTGCCAGTAGTCTACTGTAAATCTGATAAAAACAGCAATGTGCTGTAATCAAAAGATTTCTTTTGTGACAGTAATATACTGTAAAGTTGATTACAGTAAGGGTACTGTATAATTAACAGTAAAATGCTGGCAACCCTGCTGCCAGCATTTTACTGTAAAAATACAGGGCAATTTGTTACAGTGTAGTCTTAATACTAATACTAGAGTCTTTAACTCTAGTTAAAGACAAGGATACATAAAATGTTCTCTGATACCTCACCTGTGTGAGAAATGTGAGGCTACATTATCACACAGCTTTGCTCTTTACCCTGAACTACGTGTGTGCGAGAGTGTATATTTCCATTTATTTGTATGTGCAAATCAAAAACTTTGAGGTAAGTTGAAGTTAGGCTGGCCATTGACTTCCTGAGCAATTCTGTTCAAAACAACCTGGCTTACAGAACGGCCTGGTCTTTCTCCCTTTCACTTGGATCGCCTCCGGTAGATTTTCTACCAGGCCAATCAGCAAACGAGGAGAAGTTGTGAACTCTGATGTCGGTTTTCTGCTATGTTTTAGAGTTTCAGTCTGCTTGTAGTTTTAGCAATGGCAGTGGAGGAAGTGAACAGTGGTTTTAAAAAAGATACTATTTTTGATTGAAGCAATGCTTTCTTTAGACTTGATCAATTTTGAGATCAGAAAGCAGAGACTATGGAGATGAAAAGATTCAAGTTAACAGGTTTGGTTTGCGCTACAAACGGATGAAGTACTCTCCAGAGAGACGCCTACGCTGACTTTGAGCTTAGTAGAACATGGCAGACTGACACCAACAGATGAAATGACTCCTCAAATAAGATATCTTTAAGGTCATTGTCACTCACATGGAATTATGAGCTAAATGTTTGGATCAGATAAGTATAAATTAAGTATGTAATAAAATTGCTAAACATAGAAAAACAAAAAGACGTACACAATTCTACAATGTGTACATATTGTATTATACTAGATACTAGAACTTGATAGTTTAAAACCATTACTCCTGTAGATAAAAAGTGTTTTTTTCAGATGGATCATGCGAGTTTTATATCTCTGCTATATCTTTCTCAGCAGTAGGAGATGAAGCAGAATGTATCGAAGGTGCGTTGCATCCTTTATAATGTTGATGGCTTTTATGATGCTGCAGGAGCTGTAGAGATCTTCCAGGGTGTGGAGGTGCTGGGTGATCAATTTCTCTGCTGACCAGATAAGTCTCTGGACGGCCTTCCTCTCTGATGCTGTGCAGCTGTTGAACTACATAGTCACAGTCAGTCATCACTGAGTGTGGAATCTAAACACTGACCCTCAAACAACTTGGATTATGTGCCTCTCCACTCATGCTTAAGACTCTGGGACCCAACGTAATACACAATCTCCTTTTATCTGAAAAAGATGAAAAACAAAATAAAATTCTGAGAAATATGCAAAGTTTTTTTATTGTTCTGGAAAGGTAGGATTCATTGTTATGACTGCGTTTTGGTTTATATATATGAGTAATTTAGAGTTGTGTTAAGTAGATTTGATATTGTTTATATCACATAATATCCAGATTGAAGACTTTGCCAAATTGACCAAGGTGAATTTGAAACACTGAACATATTATTTGTTTATAGGGTTACCCAGCAAACACCACATTAAGGAAATGACTGGTACACTTACTTCCTGGATTTGCTTAATTGAAACTGAAAAATACACTAGGCAGCAATCATAACAGATGGTGTGCTATCAGTAATTTGAAATGGAACCATAATGAGTTTCCAAAGCTCATATGATATAACTGATGTATATCATCAGAAGAAACAGCTTGTGATTTTTCAAGAGGTGTTATCTGCGGTTATGAGTACAACCCCGCAATATGAGAATAAAGATACACACATGTAAGATGAGGACGTCTCCAGTTTTAGCTGGTCAAATGTTTGTGATATATATTTCACGCATTTCTATTTTATATATAAAGTATTGCTTGTCAAGCATGAGTCAAGACCTAAGATGCAACAATAAATAAATAAATAAAATGAATAAATATAGAGCATTACAACTGAACGACTCATATTGCTGACTGATGCCAAAGGGGTTTGTTAAGATCTGGATCTATGTATGTCTTCAGTTCGGCAGATTTTAAACAACAGAGCTATGGGGTGTTTCCTCTATCACTGCTAACAGTTTTCATTTTTGCCTAGGAACATAAACCTACCTAAACACAAATAGATTATGATCTAGTTAATTGGGACGAAAGCATAAATATTATTGGTAATACCAACAAAGCAAACATTTAAAAGGGTGCTGCAGTATTTGTAAGATGACACTTTAAAATATGAGTTGGGTCACATTTTCATGCTAAGCACAGACAGAGTTTCCACTTTATTTTACTTAATTATAGTGTTTCTCCATTCTCAAGTACTTTTTTAATGCGTTTACAAATGACTTGACGAGGAGAATCAGCAACCAAGGATAAAAAAGCAGCTACATTAAATCCAACTACATTAAATCCATGTCAAGAAACATTCCCTTATGAGTATTGTTTTACCATTTGGAAGTTGCTCCAAAGACAAATTAATAATATATTTATTAATGATTAAATGTCTTTAAACTAAGATCAATAATCCATAAAGTCTGAATACCGAATTCCAGGTGATCCTTGCTGCTCTTTTCTGTATATGTCATGTTTGCTCATGCTATTTATTGACATGATGGGACCATGCAAGTTTTAATACATTTTTATCATCATATACCAGTATTAATAAAACAGCAACAAACAAGTATTTGTTTAACTACATTTACTACAATAAGCATTTTACATAGTCACAAATCTGTACAAATTGTGACCTCTATTCCTGGTTGAGCATAGCATTTCTTACTGAGTTAGTTAAACAGTGAGTTTAAGAACTACAAGTGCAATACAGTCTCAAACCAACAGTCGATCCAATCATTAATATGCTGTTTCTGTAATGCAACATGTGCAAAATATATGCACTAATCAGAAGACTAAGAAGACTATTGTTTGAGAGAGGAAGGAGTGATGTCTAAGTTCAGGCAGTAAAACAGTCTTTATGGAGACAACTCTGCCAGAACAAGGGGAAGTATATATGTTTAATTTGGCTGTGAATTTTAACTTCAAGCTTGGTTTCTTGTTGCCAAGAGAACACAAGTCAGCTTCATTGAGTGAGACAGGCCTTTTTCTTTGTTGGCAGGAGCGGGTCTTTTAATCATTTAAACTGACACTGGAGCAAATTCATTTTTATCAAGGTTGTACTTCAGAAAAAAAGATGCATTCGCCAAGGGTCAGCATGGTAAATGCCGAATGAAATATCTTTTGTCTTGTCTGGAGTCAGATTATATATTCACATAACCTGTTCGTTTTAAAATAAGAACTTCAACTTGGGTTATTGGACAGGATTTTTTATTAGGTATAAAACATGATGTTCACTCAGACACCAAAATTCCTTCAGTCTGTATGTGAAACTAAAAATACAGAGACAGATTTGAGAGCTTGGCTTGGATGTCCAAAAATAACATGGTGTGATTTTATGTGAATTGGGATACCTTTGATTAGTGGTCAATTGTCCATAGTGTATTGTCTTTAATAGAAGAAAGGCTTGACTTTCAGTGTGCATAAAGGGTTTTAAAATCCCTGGGTAAAATTTTCCATAACATCGTATAGCTCTTTCACCAAACTGTTGCTCTACACTGCCAGTCAGATGGCTGAAAGCAGGCCGCAAAACGTCTTTGCCGTATTCTAGTTTTGGAAAAATATTCTGTCAAAATAAAGAATATAGGCAATTACTTAATGGAAATTTAGTGAGCAGCATGCTATCTGTTAAGCAGTGGAAAGTTGGCTTTCACCTATTAACCCAGCCAATATCAGCAGGTCAAATTTGTATTTTTATGTGCAGACTAGCAAAGAGCACCTGAAAACAACTTTTACATTTAGTGGGTGTTTTTGATGTGTGTGATTTGAAATCAGGAAATTTCTTTCAGTGTTCAAAGTTTACCATTGAAGTTACATTGTCAGTTTCATTTAGTACTAAAACATCATATGCATCTTCCAGAACATGCCGGTCAAAGAAAAAGCTTGGTTCTTTCAATTTCAACCAATGCATCACAAAGCAATATGAAGTAAGGCACAACACTTGGCGTGTGCCCTACAGAGAGTAAATTGCTAATGGCTCACCTACATCAATTTTTGCTTCTTTTTGTTGATGGTATTATTTAGAGGTTGCTGTATGAGTAACAGATTGTAAAAATCGATTCTTTCACTGTGGGGGCTTCACATTTACCTTGATGTTTACAGATAAAGGGATGGAAAAAACTGAAAACGAGGTCTGCATTGGGAATGAAGATTAATGGAGCTGTCTGGCATTGGAGCTGCAGGAGATCTACAGTTCTGTTATGTGTATATAACCACAACTACTCTACTGTCTTATGAAGTGCAGTTAAAAAAAAGGCAATTTAAATGTTTTGCACAGGCATGAATGTGCTTTTATCAGCCCTAATCAGTATCTTCTTGGTGAAGGGAGCCTGAGCAAGGGAAAATTCTGCTACAACATAGATTTATTGAATGTGTTTGCAGAGTTTGTGACTTTGCCTATGTTTTTTCTTCACTATAAGCTCTTCTGCCAATGGCCCCCAAGGGATATTAAATCTAAGCAGTTTAGCAAGGGCTACAAGCCAAGAGTGCATGCAACACTGCGATAGGTTTTGCATTGGTTGCGTGCTCAAAACACTTTATTATTCATTCTTTTAAAATTGTGAATTCTCTGTAAAAGCATTTGATTTCTTGAAGTTTATTTTTTTAATTTTGGTCCCACTTAAAGGAGGCATTATGTATTTTCTAGGCACAATCAAGTAACTATATTATCTGCAGTCGTGGAGAAACTGTTTTACATGTCAAACAATACTTAAAACAAAATTGACTTGGCAATTTGTCACCTTGAAATTGGCCTCTGTCTCTTTAAGAAGCTCCTTCTCTTTCCAATCATCTGCAGGAAGTCATCTCATCAATGCCGTCCCATTATGGCATTCACAACTGTTCTTATTAGGGTTGAATGGAGAAGCAGTTCACATGATAAGCTCAGCAGACTTGCAGTTCCACCAGGTGTTTGCTAATTGCTGCTGCCACTAGTCTGGTGGAACTGAATGGGAAAGGCACAGGGGTGAAAACTGCATTTTCTGTTTACTCAGATAATCTTTGTCTTACACTAACAATTGTTTGATGACCTAAAACGTGTGTGGCAACAAAGCAACAATAAAATAAGTTTATAAACTGGGGAAAAGTTTTGTTACAGGACTGTACAACAGTAGCTTATCAAATCTTACACAGCTCTGTTAATTTAAAAGGATTCACACTTCAACCAAGGAATGTTGCACTACAGTTTTTATCCAACTTGGCTGCATGTTTCTCAAGGGTCATTCACAAAAGACATATATTATGACTGCAAGTGGCAGCAAGGCTCACAAATCTTATTTCCATAATGAACAGATAACACAGGACACAGGAATCAACCTTGTTTTGGTTATATCCCCAAGGCTATTACAGCAATGGTCCATTGTTGGTTTCTCAAAGAAGAAGAAAGTGTTGGAGCTGACAGTTCAATCAAATTGCGGGTAATAGTTCATTTTATCTGTGTTTGCATTCCTAGGGCGATATCACAACGAGACACCTGCAACCCGGGGAAATGCGTTCCCTCTGAGAGGGCATGCATCTTCAAACAGGGCTGGATTGGAGTCAAAGATTTCAATCAGCACAAGAATTATCCTTGCCTGCCAGCACAATTCTGTGAAACTGTTCTATCTTTGGACATACTTGGATCTCTGTAACTGAAGCCAGCATTTTCTTTAAGGCAGGAAGATGCACTGCTCACCATATTTTTGACATTGTTAAAAGTTGTTTGCTTTCCTCATGTTTCAAATCGAGCCTGAACTAAATGACAGTCCTATGATAATACTTTGCTTACTTGTTAAAGGATAGCAGCCAGAGAGAACTTAAAGCACTAAAAAAAGTTTAAAAGCTTGACAGAACTTTTAAGACTTAGTTTTATCCTGCAGTTTTCCCACAGGGAAAGTATGTGGGCTCACATTAACCAAAGTGAGTTAGTTAAGAAGTGTTTTCTTTTGTGTTGTGGTTTATTTTTTTCAAAAGGGACACTGCACATTAGAAAATGTGCCTTTTGTGGTTTCATCTATGTTATTCAATTGAGGGACGCAATTCCTTAAAAAACTTGAAAAGAAGTCCCATTGTTCTTGTTTAAGGACTCAGTATTGCATTGGCAACATTTACAGCTAAGTGAATTCATACCAAATAATTTGGCTCAATAACATTTCAACAGAATTTGACATTTTGTCAATTTTGCTTTATGTGGGCAACAGTGTCATTCATGTCTCCACGTCTGCTCCACTGTCTGTCTGAATGTGCTGCCTATTTGAGATAATTTTTGTGATCTGTACCTACCTACCAGGTTACCTCATCCATCCCAGATGCTTGTGACTGTAAGCATCAATGATAGTCTCATTCAAAGGGTGGCAGCAAATTCACATCAGATTAAGAAAACAGAGGGACAGATCACTGAGAGAAGAAGAAAAAAAAACACCTGGTTTGTTTTAAATAAATACATAATAGTAAAATCTGCTACTTTCTCTACTTAGAGAATTTATCTTTTCTCTTTGTGCGCAAAATAAAGCACTGTACAAGTACAGGCCATATATTGTTCACCAGTTTCGGGAAATGTCTTAAGAAATAAATTTCTTCATTCATTTCTGTTCTTTTCGTCTCATGTTCTTCAGTGTATCAGTGTTTAAACTGCCTTTTCATCCCTCCTCTAAGAGGCATTGGTGAAAACTCAAAATCTGTAAATGGAGCAAAACATAATATGAATACAGCATGTGCTTGTCGACAAAAGGTAAAGCCTGTCAATGCCCAGAAGCAGGAACGGATCCGCATGCAAACACCCAGGAACGTTTGAACATGATGGTTCACATGAAGATAAATGATGGGTTATTTTTTTATCCCCTTTCAATCTGTTAAACCTTGGGCCATTTGTCTGGTCTACCATAAATAAGTTGTTTGCTGTGTAGGCCATCTGCTAGTTTAATAGCTTTCTCATCACTTATGACAGTTATTACACATGCACACCCAGCTGTTTTGTTGACTTTTTGGTCCTCAGTCTCAGGTTCCTCTACGCAAGTCACACCTCAATGTCCTTGTGCGATTAAGACAGACGTTTCCAAAATGATGAGTGACATAAAGTCAAGAAAAGATTAAAAAAATAAATAAATAAAAGATAAAAAATTATCTTATCTTAATTGCACAAACCTATTAACCATTCTGATTCTGACTGAGTGTTAGGTCTGGTCAGCATACGTTGTTAACACACATTTTCTCATAATATCTAATTCCAAATGTTAATTCACAGCTCTACTCCATTATTTTTAAAATTTGAAACAAATTACTTTTTTTTTTTTTTTTTTACATTAAGTGACTTTCACTATCTTTTATCAAAAGCTGCATGTGTTTTTGGATTTGTCTAGGGATCAGCTGGAGGAAATGAGGGTCAAACAAATCCAATTACAAAAGTCAGATGCATTGCTCAGAATGCTCTGGGTTCCTGTCAGGTCAAACTTTTTCCCAGCGTAAAAGTCAGGAATCTAAAAAAAAAAAGCCGTCAGGGCCTCAGGTTTCAGTAACAGAAAAAGTAAAAAAAAAAAAAAAAAAGAACTTAAATCTAAATGCAAATTAGAAACCTCCACCACATAATTGTATATTATTGGGGTTGGCTAGTTTGTAGGCATGTGTGAACTCGGATGTGTACTAAATCAGCCTAGAGTATTTGGTGATACATGTTAAGCAAGCCTCCGAGGGCTGGCTGGAGCATCCTGATAAGGACACAGTGATGCTTATGTGTGGTGTACTGGATTGCTGTGTGAGGTGCATTGCATAATGACTGGGTTGGTTCTAGTGTTCTTCTCTACCTGTCACAGAGCTATCTAAGGGTACCAAAGGGGTGGGTCTAATCAATAGAGCAACTAGGATCTGGAACTCTTAAATGGCTGTTGTACATAGCGGCTGGGTTACTTTGGTCTGTTCAGGCACAAATAGGAAGTGCACAGTCAATTCGAGAAACATCCTGACCTATTTTCCAAAGGAATGTGGTTAACTAAAGGGAATCTCACTATCAGAATTAATTAACATTAAAATATATATATATATATATTTTTATTCGGACATATTCATCAAACATACTGATTAAATGTCATATTTTGTTGTTAAATGTCTCCAAAGTCTTATTCAGCACTTCCCAAATAGCATCTTTGATCATTTCCAAATGTTTCTACAGTTGTGCATTGATTTTGTAAAATAATAAAATCGAACTAAACATCACTTACAAGTAGTTCCATTTTGTGGGACGTTGTAACATTAATAAAAACAAACAAAACAAACAAACAAAAAAAAAAAAACCACTTGTTATACATTTACAGCAAAATCTCTATAGAAGCAAAATCAGAAAGGGTTCAGTTGTCCATTGTCCCAAGGTGGAAGGGGGACCCAGAACTGAACCAAATTATAGGCAAGAATATTGTTTTTTAAACTGATTTTATGTTACATAATGCTATGGTTGGAGGCCCATTTAACATTATGTTGCCCATATAAAACTGAAGTAGCTGTACCTTAATACAGCTACTAAAATAAAATAAACTCCAAAATTAGGCCTTAACCAGGTTCTGCTGGAACCACAGCACTAATTAACACCCTAGATATATCTGACAACCAGAAGCTTAACAAACGCTTACAGGTACGAATATTCACAGATCTGAGTCAGCAAACAGTACGACAGCTCCTCAAAGTATAACACCACAACAAAGTGATCACCTGACCCAGCAAGCATCATATCAACCAAACATGAACATTATAACAGAAACTTAAAGAAAGCAACAGGAGTACTATCATTATTAAAAGTCAAAAAGAAATCTTAGCAACATGCATCCACAGCATGGTTAGCATTATGCTAACTAAATAAAGATATGCATCAAATAAAAGACAGCTGATTCATAGCTGATTATTAGCAAAGACCAAATGATAGCAGTGGATGAACAGGAGAGTAAACAGCAAAAAAGAGCAGAGAAATATGGCTGCTAAAACAAATAAAAAACACACAGAAGAACAAAAGCTGTAGCTTACCAACCATCTGTCAACTCCTCTGCACTCATTCAAGGTGGAGTAAGCTTTCCCTCAACAGTGGTTGTTGCAGTCCTCAAATTCTTCTTCTTCTTGAAATTTACTGGCAGTTGGCTAGAAACGTTAGGTGAACATTACCGCCACCAACTGGTAAGGAGTGTGGACCGTCCTCAAATTCTTGAAGCTTTCCTTCTTTTTCTGATATGGTGTTTACTGGCAGTTTACAGGTTTGGTGTATTATCGCCATCAACTGGACAGAGGTGGAATCCAGAAATTAAATTTATCCTGTATCTTTAAAAACCCTAAAATAACTATATTACTAATAACTATATTACATACATACATACATACATACATACATACATATGTAACCCAGGCTTTCCCTCTTTAAACCTGCAGCTGGTAGAAGACACCCTTGACTCTGCGTTGTGTTTTTGTGTGAA
>CAEFZX010009383.1:0-25447 GCA_903066825.1 Alfaro cultratus | reverse complement strand
TTGCTGCTTCTCTCTCTCTGGTTCTCTCTCTCTCTGTGTCTCTCTCTCTCTCTCTCTCTCTGCATCCGTCTCTCTCTCTGTGTCTCTCTCTCTCTCTCCGTCTCTCTCTCCCTCCATCTCTCTCTCTCTCTCTCTCTCTCTCTGTGTCTCTCTCTCTGTCTCTCTCTCTCTCTCTCCATCTCTCTCTCTCTCTCTCTCCCTCAGATTAAACGTTGATGCGTCGCTGCAGTTGAGACGCTGCGTGAATATTAAACGCCTTCTTGAGCGAAGCGGCGTGGAGAATACTAACGCCGTGCATTAAGGCGCCTGCGTGTCTCAGACCCGTTTGTCCTCCTGCAGAACTCTGCAGGCAGCAACAGGGGGGGGAGGGGCGAGCATCTTCAGACTATAAATAGCAGGATTGGGGTTAACGGGGAGGAGGGGGATCGGGGTTTGGATTGACGTCATGAACTGTTCTCCTCCAAGCTGCTTCTTCTCCTCCATCTTTTGCTCCGTTTTTTCTTCTTGCTGCTTCATCTTTTCTCTCTTTCTTCATCCCTTCTTTTCTTCTTCTTCTCTCCATCCCCTGATTCCTGCTCTCTCTCTCTCTCTGTTTGCAGCATTTTTGGCTCAAACCGATTCAGTGGTTTTATTTTTCTCAAAAAGCAACGCCGCCTGGTTTCCTTCATATCTTCCTTTTCTATTGTTAAAACAGAAGCTGGTTCTGCTCAGAAGGTTCTGGTTCTGGTTCTGATCCGGTTAGAGACCATAAACCTGCAGTGGATCGACCAATCAGCCACCAGCAGATTTGACCCTCAAACCTCTGAGTTGCTGCAAAAATACAAAATGTTACCAAGTTGGTCTAATTTCTAGTAAAAATATCTTAACACGTTTGAAATGAGACAAAAAAAACTTTTTATAAAAACGTCAGATTTTGTTCAGAGTTTATAATTCCTTAAGTTTGAAAGATTGTTTCACTTTTTGCTTTTGCAAATCAGTCATGACTGACATAATTTAGCTTTTTTCCCACAAAAAACCTCTAATATCAAAGTAAAACTGACGATTAATAATTAAAAATATCCAATAATTTCTGCTGTTAACTGTCCAGTTGTGTCTCTGTGGGACGGAGATTTGGGCTTTGACTAGGCCTCACCAGGACATCCACCTTGTCTTCAGTCCATTTCTGTGTGGATTCGTTGGGTTGTCGTCTTGCGTTCATTTCGCCTTCGACCCCCACAGCATGATGCTGCCACCACCATGCTTCAGAGTAGTGATGTCGTCCACATACAGCATCTTGTTAAATTGGCAACAAAAAATAAATAAAAAGTTTACTAAAAAGTCAACAATTCTTCTTCTGCACTTTTGATTTTAACCAATAAGACGTGAATAATTTGACTAAATGTTATTTTTTTTTTTTTAAACTTCTTCAAACCTCAAAGTGAGCTGGATGATTCAGCTCTTAGTTTTTAAAGAAATAAATCTCCATTATGATGCAGATTATTGGGTTTATTGGTTCTGTTAGAGCCGACTCTACGTCATAATCGTCGGGTTCAGTTGTTCGTTTGAGCAAAAATAAGAAAATCAAACTTGATTTTTGAGAAATCAAAGTGTCCACAAGGGGGCGCTCATCCGTTTTTAAAGCTATTATAATATGATTTTTTTGTACAGTTAAGTTTTTGTGCAGGAAGGTTTTCCGTAGGAAGTTGCTTCTAATCGTATTTTGTTTTTGGTTCTCAGTCACCTGGACAATCATCACCTGTGGGACCCGAATGAGTTCGCCGTGTCCTGCTTCAGAATCATCATGTTCTCCATCCAGGTAACATTTATGGGAAATACTTCAATATTTAATGTTTTAACTATTAATGCAGGATTTAGAAAGACTTTTTTCTTTTTGTGATTTTCTTTTTAAAAATCTTTTCACGCAGAAGAAACAAATGAAGCGTTCAGTCCCGCCGTGTGAGCGTAGCGTTAGTTAGCCGCTAGCGGGTTCACGTCAGCTGGTAGGTGAGATGTTTGTAAAAACGAAAGGCTGAAGTTAGTCTGCCTGACACCCAGGGGGCGCTGCTGAGCAGAATTAGTTTTGAAGTCGTTGGAAAGGTTGAGCTTTGATTTCGCCTGGACGTGATTTTTCTTTTCTCCTTTTTTAGCTGTTTAGACTCTGAGGAGGAATCTGCTGGTTTGGAAATGAATCTCATCTTTTATCTGAAGGTGCATCTGTGTTGGACACAATGATAGAAGAAGTCTGGTCCACTGCAGCTCAGTTTCTATTGTTTCATCTGTGCATCCTTTATGTCAGAATTTGATTTGTTGGAGGAGATTTTCATCTGGAGTCTGAAGGCGACAGAAAACGGCTGAAGTCCGTGTTGATCCTGCAGAACCGGAGCGGCTGCAGCGTTTTTCAGCCTCAGATGAAACCCAAAGCCTGGCGCTGGCCCGAGACCCGTTTCACACGCAGCTCCCAGAAAGAGCAGCTCCGACATAATGTTTGGTTTTTAAAGTCGTCACCTTGAGCCCAGCAGGAAATCAATGGCAGAGTGAGACAAACATTGATTTTATTCTAAGAGCAGCAGCAAAAGAAAAGAAAATGATTTAACTTTTAACTGAAAACACCTGAATCATCATCATCTTCTCTGGGTTTCATGTTTGTTTCCTCATTCTGGGATAAAATCCAGGTTATTACACTTCATCAGATGAGATTGGGCTTGAATAAAAAATATTTTCTTCATTTTAATATCTGGAAATGTTTACAGGATGCAGCAAAAGAAACTCAAATTATCAATCATTTAATATTAAAAAATTACATAATCAGATGGACCAAAAACATCAATTTGAGTGAAAGATTTTAGATTTTAAGAACCAAAATGAAAATAATTCACATAAATAACAAAAAATATCAAAATCAGGCAAAAGAAAAAAATTTCAATAAAAAACTTTAAGAAAAACTGCAGGTGTTTGTTTTTCATTCAGTGGGTAGAAAATCCAGAAATTACAACGTCGTAAAAGTATTTCTAAAAAATACATTTTTCCCAAGTTACTCCAGTAAATGTAACTAGTTACAACCCGACTCTGCAGAAAACTGTTGACTTTATTTAGATACTTGTTGTTTTTCTCGGACCGATCCAGGCTCAGCACTCGCACCACGTGATCCAGCAGGTTCTGACCCACCTGGACGGGAACAACAAGAGCACTCCGCGGGTCAGAGCCGGCATCGTCCAGGTTCTGCTGGAGACGGTGGCCATCGCTGCTAAAGGATCTGTGGGTGAGTCGGAAAACCTTCCCTGAGAACCGTTTGGCTCCAGACGAGCCGCGGCGCCGCGGTTCACATCCAGGGTTAATGGAGCCGCCGGTTCTGCAGAGAAAAGGTCCGTTTAGCCTCTTCGCTGCAGTCCGCTGGAGAAGAAAATGGACAATTAGCCGTTTTTTAAAGAACCTGACATTTCTTAGTTAGGTCTTTAAATAAATGGTTGGTTGATCAACAATGAAACTCAATTTGATTCAAACTTGCAAAAATTAAGCATTTACTTTCTTCAAAAAGACAATTATAGATAATAAAGAAAAAAAAATCTAAAATCTCAGTTTTATTCTTTTTTTTTTTCTGTTGAATTATGTTGTAATTAAATTATGTTTCTGAAGCATGAAGGTTACACCTTGAGAACAGCAGCAGAAACAAATTAGCATTTTAATTCACCATGAAAAAATGTTTCTGTTGTTAAATGAAGGTGAAAATCTCCCACCAGAGGAAATAATTAAAAACGTTCATTAATTCAGAAAAAACCTGTAACTTGTTTCTTCTTCCATGTTTTGGGAAAATAAAAACGAAATTCCTTGTGGACAGGAATGATCCAAGAGTGCAAAGGAAGCGACGTGTTCAACTTTGAAAGCGAAAGCCCGACTCCTCACAATCTGTGGCTCGGTACAGTACACATACAGTGTGGTTCAAAATGTCTGCAGCTTTTCCCCTCAACTCACCCGACATCAACAAGCCTCCTGGGAAAATCAGGCAACCCTCACCTCAGCCTGCTTGAGACAAAACTGAAGACATAAAGATGCTTTTTCCATTTGATCAAGTTCAGTCAGAACTGTCTGGAAAAACAGAGAAGTTCTCATTAAGGAGTTCAGCTAACTAGCAAGCTAACGATTAGACAAGCTAACATCTGACATAACAGGCAAACTGGGAATTTAGCTGATTGTTGGGCTAAAAACCAGTTGACAGCCGAGCTAAAGACGAAGCTAAAGACCCAAGTGAAAATCTGAGCGAACAAGCTAAGAATTAAGCTAACAGTTGAGCTTAAAGATTAATTACAGATAAAAACTGAGTGAAGAATGAAACCAACAACCAAACTAATAGATCATTTTTATCTGAGCTAAGGAGCCGGATAACAGCTAAGCTATACTGCAAAATAACAGTGAAGCTTTTAGCTAAGCTAAAATTCGAGCTAAGAATCAAGCTAACAGCTGATCTTATAGGTGAGCTAGCAGTTTAACTCTCAGCTAAAAACAAAATCTCAAACGACAGTTAGAGCTAGCAACCTAGCAGAAAATCAAAAACATCTGGTTTAAGAATGGAGCTAAACGCTAACCTTACAGATGAACAATGACGCAAGCTAGCTCAGCTAAGAAATGAGCTAACTGTTAATAGTACAGCTAACAGTGAAGCTAGCGTCTAGATGCAGATCAGTAACTGATAAATATTCCTCAGTAATTAATTTTCTGCTAAACATTTAGATATGAGACAGTAACAGTATTTAAATTAAATTACCTGTCCAACATGTCAAAGTTTTAATTCTTTAGTTTATTTCCAGCCCCGCTAATTATAGTGATTAGCTTCATGTTTGCTCTATTTCTTTCTGACTAATTTTTCCTAAACTGACTTAATAAGTCAAAGTCAGTGACTGTTTTGTTTTGTTCCCATTTCTCAAGTTTGTCGTCTTCAGTTTTGTTCGGTTCTTTTACTTCAGACATAAATTCAAGCAACAGTGAATATTTTTAAATATTTCATATGAATGTATGTTTTGGATGCGTGTTGATGCCGGGTTCATGTCAAAATGCTCCTGTAATCCCAGCAGGTCTGAGTGAGTAGTTTTAGGAAAACGGAGAGCGACCAGAAGGACAAAACATGGCGTCTCAGTTTTGTCTTCCACATTTCAGATTCAAATACTATCAGAAAATACCAAAAATTGCTGTTTGATTCTTCTGGTTGCTCCTCGTTGGGAAGCTGCAGGTTAGCCGTGTTGTGATGGTGTAGCTGATAGAGGCGCATAGAGCAGAAAGCTGATATGTTAAAGTAGATTAAGCTCTAATTTTACAAAACCAGGTTAATGTCACATCTTTTCCCCGCAGGTTAAAAGTTTTATTTGTTATTTGCTTTGGAAGAATCCGTCTGTCCATTTTAAATTCTGCACACTTTGTAAATCATGTTTTCTAGAGGGTTGGGGCCTCATGGGGCCACAGGCAGCCGGGTGGACCAGTCGGCGCTGACCGATAATCTGAGGTGTTGCTTTCTGTGACAGAATAAATTAGGCCTGCCGTCACTGTGAGCTGCACTTTTCTGCAGGTGTCTCCTCATCCTGGAGCTAATTTTAGCTTCAGATTAAACTGAATCACATTTAAATCGCAGCACCGAGAACCAAAGAACTGCTGCTGCTCACCAGAACCAAACATTTTCTAATTATTCTGGGATGAAGCTGGATTATTTTAACAGAATCACAGCGTAGCACTTTTATTTATTATTCATTTTCTGCCATAATTTTAAAATAGTTTATCACAGTGTTAGAAAATCCCATAAAACCATCCAAATGGGTGATGGATACTTTATTTTTACACAATTTAAAAGAAAAATTCTCCATATTTTGGATCAGAAACATCATTCAGAGCTTAAATGTGTCGCTGAAAGTTGGATTTTATGTGACTGAATCTCTTTAACTTTCCTGGATATTATTCTGTAAATACATAAAAATGACATAACGGACCAACCAAATGGTTTTGCTTCCCTTTTTCTAGACAGTGTTTTTGTTTCCAGTAACTATTTGTTTCATTTCTTAATAATCAATGCAATACTCTGGTTTCTATCTGTTCTATAAATCTATTTTGGGGTTTTTCACTTTAAATTGAAGTGAAAGTGCCAGAATACACTGAAAAAAGCTTTTTAAGAAATAAGAAACATCTTAGGAACACCTAGCAGTTGGAGAAGCTAACTAGCCGGTTGAAATATGGTTGCAGTTAATGGACCGATTAGAAAATATGAGCTGATTCCTGATATTCATGTTGTTGTTTGAACATGTTTGGCTGGAAACATTTTGGCAGGTTGTTGAAATTTTGTCTGATTTTCACAACATTTGGCTGGTTTTTAGAAAGTGTTCAGAGGATTTTTATTTTTTTGCCATTTTGTGTCAGAAAAGCACAAAGTTTTCATAGAAATGTTGAGTTATTGCACTTTTATAATAAATTAGTTGATTTTGAAATCTCTGCAGCGTGACGTCATCGTTGGTAAATCAAGTGTCTTTTATTGTAAGACAGAAATCAAGGCCAACATAAGTGGTTCTACATCATGAGTTTCAGTTGAGATCTGGCTGGTTTGTGGAGTTTGGTGGGTTTTTGTTGTTTTTGGGGAAGCTGTCGGTCTCGTCCATAACCTGTTGGGTTTTTAACCTGTTGGGTTTTTAACCTGTTGGGTTTTTGACCTGCTGCTGTGACGGCAGGTCCGACGGTCCTGGAGGTCTTCAACACGCTGCTCAAACACCTGCGGATGAGCGTGGACTTCGAGCTGGGCGACGGCTCCAGGAGGAACTCCAGCAGCAGCGTGTCGTCGGTGCGCGGCCGGGAGAGCGACGAGCGCATCGTGCAGAACGCCATCATCCAGACCATCGGTGCGGCGGCGCGCTCCTCGCCGGTTCTCCAGCGGCGCCGCGGCTCCTCCGGCTCTGACCCGTCTCTCTGCTGCCCCCTGCAGGGTTCTTTGGTGGAAATCTGCCAGATTACCAGCGAGCTGAAGTCATGATGTTCATCATGGGGAAAGTGCCGGTGTACGGGACGCCGTGCCACACCTTGGACACGGTGAAGATCGGGTGAGTCAGCCGTGACGTCGCGGCAGCGGAGGCGTCCTGCTCTTCATCATGACTCACCGCCAGAGATCCTCAGCAGAAACTTGAACAGAAACAGGGAAGAAAATAATTTCAGATGGACGTCCGCCTACATCCCAGTCTAGACTGAGACCAAACCTTTTACTCTCCTGCTGCAAACCGACTGGATGGAGAAGATCGTTTTTCCTGCTGAATCATATCAGGAGCAGGACGCAAACGATTAATAGCGTAATAGTCAACTAATTTAGTAATCAATTAATCGTTAACTGGAGCATACAGACTCCAAAAATGGCCATTTGTTGAGCAACAGACTCAGAGCTGAAATTAAACCAAAACTGTACAAAAATATGTTTTGCATATAAGACAAAAAAAACTTAGTCTGTAAATTTCTCCTAAAATGGAGAAATTTACCTGATTCAAATTCTGTAAAAAAAAAAAAAAAAAAAAGAATAAAATAAACCTCATATTAAGCACCTTTTCCTATCTACTTATTAATCAGTTTATGGAAAAAATATATCAGTGTATAATAAAATGTTTATTTTCTTATTTAAAATTTTTTGTTATTTTTTAATATTGTGTAAAAAAGTTTTAAGTGCTTAAAGGAAAAAGCACTTAAAACTTTTTAAGTGCTTTAAAAAGCACTTAAGTGTCTTAAATTCGGTTAACCGGCAGAATAATTTCTATCATAATCGATTAATCTCCATACTAATTGATTATTAGCGTAGTCGTTAGCTTCAGTCTCTGGATCCTCAGCTGATCTTTTCGACGTCGTTCAGAAAATAAAAACTCTCTCTCTCCTGAACGCCCCGCGGTGCCTTCAGCTGCCGGGTCGCCGAGATGGAAAAAGGAAAATCAAATAAATCCATCAGACCTCCGGGGAGCAGGGAAGGATAATCCCAAATCAAATGAAGGCCGTCCTCCTCTTCCTCCTCTTCCTCTTCCTCCTCTTCCTCCTCTTCCTCCTCTTCCTCCTCTTCCTCTTCCTCCTCTTCCTCCTGATTCAGACAGGCTTCCTTCCTTCAGCGCTGAGGTTGAAATCTGCAGCATGTCAACGATTCAAAGCAGAATCAACTTCACATCCTCCCAGTCCACCTTTACTATTCCACCTTAATTTAGTCTAATCCAGTGAATTATCAGCATTAAAGGACCAGATGCTCTGAGTTACTGACTGGTTCTGTTTGGTTTCAGGCCTCAGGGAACCAAGAGGATCCAGACGATGCTGCTCAGCTCCCTCATCATGGTGAGAAACTGACTGAGCTCTGTGAGCCGGAAAAAACAAAAACAAACCATCATCCTGTGACAACTTCCTGTCGTCTCCTTCGTTTCCACCAGCAGCAACATCTGGTTGCTGATCATGTGACTCGTGATGAGAAAAAATACTGTTGGAAAACCCACTTGGTCCTAGCGCAAAAACTTATCAAAGAATGTGTTTTTTTGAAATTGACGTGTTTCTATTGAGTGAATTAATTTTCAATTTGTGCATTTCTGTGGTTGAGGAAACGCAGCTACAGACGCATGTCTGAGGCTGCAGCATGCACAGAGAAATGCAAACACACAAACCTGGGAAGGCTTCCACATCCTCATCAATGCTGAGAAGCAAACATGCACAAAAAAAGAGAAATGCAAACATGCATGCCTCTAAAAGCTGCTGCAGCACACCTGATGCATCGCTGTGCATGCAGAAATACAAACCCTCAACTCTGAGGGTCTCGGCTCTTCCTCGGTTTGCCACCGGCTTCACCCTGCAGCCGGATGCATCGGGTTGCAGCCGGATGCAGCCGGATGCAGCCGGATGCAGGTGGATGCAGCCGGATGCAGCCGGATGCAGGTGGATGCAGCCGGATGCAGGTGGATGCAGGTGGATGCAGCCGGATGCAGGTGGATGCAGGTGGATGCAGCCGGATGCAGGTGGATGCAGCTGGATGCAGCCGGATGCAGCCGGATGCAGGTGGATGCAGGTGGATGCAGGTGGATGCAGCCGGATGCAGCCAGATGCAGGTGGATGCAGCCGGATGCAGCCGGATGCAGGTGGATGCAGGTGGATGCAGGGTGAAAGTTTGGAGTAGTCCTGCATCTTTGAGGCTGCAGACAGAAATGGTTTGTTTCAAACTGTGGTGACGCAGCAGACTCACACGGCAACACACAGATGGCTGAGGGCGGCTCTCCGGGTCAAAGGTTAAGCGGGTACATCTGTGAGGCTCCTGGAGGAGCAGAGTTCAGCTGGAAGCCTGATCATGTTTAGTCAAATGTTTGGTGTTCAAATTGATCCTGGTGCTGCTCGGTGGCGCCCCCTGCTGTAACGACTCGTCTTTTCCCTCCTCAGGTGACCTCTGGGTTCAAGTCCAAGTCCATGTCGGCGGCGCTGCCTCCTCCCTTCCTGGACCCGCTCTTCTCCATCTCGCTGATGGAGGACAGCGAGTTGAGGCAGCTGGTCCTCGAGATCCTCCACAACATCATTGATCGCCATGACAACCGCGCCAAGCTGCGCGGCATCAGGTAACGGCGCGGTCGGACGATCTTCCTCCTGCTGTCTGAGCGACGCGTCTCACAGGTTTGTTTTCCTGCAGGATCATTCCCAACGTTGCAGCTCTGAAGATTAAAAGGGAGAAAATATCCAAGCAAGATGTTGCATTCATGAAAAAGGTAAAAAGTAGATTATTACTGTTTCACTTCAAACTATTTTACACAGATAATTTGTAGCCAAACCCAGTGAAGAGGCTTGTTTTAGCCGGGATCTGGTTCTGTTCCTGATCCCACATCTCATCAGTAACAAAGAGCTTGAATGCAAAATGCTCCAGAGTTTATTAAGAGTATTTCTCCTGAAGGTAATCCTGTAAGTTCTTCATTAAAGTAAGCAATAAGTCTAGTTTTCTAGGGAAGATGAATGTTTACCTCGACTTTACCAAGTAAGGAAATAATTAAGTTTCCAGTTCCTTCTAAATGACATCCATATTGTTTTGGTTTCTGTAAAACTTTCACTTTGAGCTTCTTATGGGCTGTTTTCACACCTGAAGGCCCAGTAGACTCGGTTCCAAACCGGCCTGCTCCCCTCCTGGCCTGTGGGGGCGCTGCACCAAGAACCACTGAAGACACTGAGTGCAAACAAACAAAAATGGAGGCATCAGATTTTAGTGATTAGAGGATTTCTCTAATCCTCTAGTCATTTCTCCTGCTAGCGCTAGGCTAACATGTCTGTTTTGGTAGCATTTACCCAGAATGCCCTGCAATGTAGTTCACTTCCTGCTTTTGGAGCGGTCTCTGGTCTGCTTGGTGTTCACATATGCATTCACATCGAACCAGACTGAGGTTTGTAGGACCAGAGGTTGATTAGCGTTCACACCTCACCAAACGAACTGGACTTTCTAACAAACCGACTGCAGTCGGATTAAAGTGGATTAAACAGGACTGCTGGGATTGATTCAACCTTAGATCCCAGAAGAGGTGAAACTTAAGCTGAGAAAACTAAAGCAGAAAGTTTTTGGGTTCTAGTTCTCAGTTAGCAGTGAGTTTGCATGTGAAGAAGTTGTTCCATGGAAATGCATCTTAGTTTCTAGGAAAGCTAATCTCTCCCTGCGTTGCCCTCTAAGCATCCATGGGGAAGATAATGACTATTATTTATTATTCTGAGTTAATCTGCAGCGCTTCTTGGATCCACAGGAGAAAAACACTTGATACAGTTTTAGAGAGAAACTGACCAGAAGCAGATACTGAATCCTATGAACTGGGTTCCAGCCTGGGAGGAAAACTCCCTATGATCTGAGATGTGCGGCTGGTTTCCGTTTAGGAATCCTGCGAGCTCACTGAAACCCGACAGGAAGTGGCCGTTCAGCCTCAGATCGTGACATTTCCCTCCAGACGCTGCCGGTTCAACAGGTTGACCTGTGATTCTCACACCAGCTGCAGCCTGCAGAACCGGAACCAGCACTGGTTCTGCTTTTAATGGAACCCAAATGTAACTCATTAGAGGCGTCTTCGCTTTCCATTAACCTCCTCCCTCAGCGCCGTAACGCCCCGGTTATTTATTTCATACTCGACCTGCAGCCTTTCATCCAGAAATAACTGGACTCTCCTTTTTCTCACTGAATCTTCAGCAGAAATAAGAGTCTGTCTTTACAGCAGGGTCAATAATTTGGCATTAAAGTTTCAAAGTAAAGCCCATGTGTTGAAATAAGCTGTTTAAAGAATCTAACAGAAAGATATTCTGTTAAATTGCAGTAAATTCTCACATCTTAAGAAGACCCCGGATTCATGTGTTGATCAAACTGTTGACAGAGTCTGAAATGTTTTAAAAGCGTCATGTTTCTGTGGCTGCTGCCCCCTGCTGACTGAGTCGCCAGCAGACATTAATGTTCGCCATCCTTCACTGTCACGGAGCTTCGTTTCTGTCCAGCAGCTATTAAGATGCTGTTAATGAGACGCATCGTCCCACCAGGAGACTCGGCGCTTCATTAGCACCGACACAAACAGACCCGTTTGTTTGCTCCAGTCCCACAAACAGCAGTTGGTCGGTTGTTTCTTCCAGGAATTAGTCTGATCCCCGATGTGTGTTGAGTCCTTTCTGCTTCCAGAAGAGGAGAATGGAAGATGCTGAGAATAAAGCAGAATAAAGATCCGTTAAAGTGATTCTTTGGGTTTTTCAGCAGATCAACACACTGAATCGTTTCTCAGGTTCTTACGTTAAATACATTCATGGACCGAACAAAACGTTTCCAAAAAGCAGCCAAGGAAAACCTTTCAGAGGCCATCAGTCTTCAGGACGGTTCTGTCTGACTGACTTTGGGTCGATACCGGGTCGATACCGGGTCGATACCGGGTCGATACCGGGTCGATACCGGGTCGTGTTCAGGAAACATGATGGGTCCCCTCAACTCTTTGCATTTAGCAGGTTCCATATTTGAAGTCTGTTCATGGTTAATGTTCCTACCATGGATCCAAAGTTACGTTTTCTTAATAGAAGTGATTTTAGATTGATTGATTGATTGATTGATTGATTGATTGATTGATTGATTGATTGATTGATTCAACAGACTCGTGGTCCACAAAGACATGATACACAACAACACATATAAAAGTCAAATCTTATAAAAGACTTTCATAGCCATGTTTCCACAGAACCGACTGGTACCTTAGAAATGCGGAGAGTTTTGTAGTTTGAGTCGGGTGGAGAGAATAACCTGCATGTGGCTTCATGACAGCAGCAGCTCCTAAAGGGTTAAAACGCGTCTCAACATCCAGGAACAAATAAAAGATTTTTCTGATTTTACATCCGTTGGTGAAATGCTGAACTGGGATGTTTCAGCCTTTAATGTTCTCGTCTTCGTTTCCCTTGCAGCACGGCCAGCAGCTCTACCGCCACGTCTACCTGGGCTGCAAAGAGGAAGACAACGTCCACAAGAACTTTGAGCTGCTCTTCACCACCCTGGCCATCCTGACCATCGAGCTGGCCAACGAGGAAGTGGTCATCGACCTGATCCGCCTCGCCATCGCTCTGCAGGTGACGCTGATGACACTCTGGGCATCGTGACCCAGGATGTAGCCTGATCCCAGGTCTACAGGGGGTCTTTCTAGAACGTATTGGGTGTTTTCAGATGGTATTTCATTTTAAAGGTTCTTATAATGTTGCAGCTGTATGACGGAGTGACTTCATTATGATGCCAGTTAAACATAATAATCTATTTTCTAGTGATCCATGCTGGGACCATGTAGGTTTCAGGAGAGCGATCCGTAGAGACGATGGAGAAAGTTTAGAGAAAGTTGACTGTCGGGTTTGGGCGAATAGTGTGAAGGTCCGTGTGTAGTAACCTGCTGGTTCTGGTACCGTAGGTTATAAGTTCAGAGGGAGAAGCTTGACTGGGTTCTGGGAAAAAGACGCATCAGTTCTTCCAGAGATCAGAGAAGACCGCAGGGTTTGGATAATGACTCGTTCACACAGCAGGAGTTTTATGCTGATTTTTGTCCTGATTTTATCCAATAATCTTCAGAACCGTCCCGATTATCAGGACGGTTCTGTGTTAATCTTAACCGATATCCCTGCTGTGTGTTCAGAGTGATCTGGACCGCTCCGATCTAAAGTGTTGGATCGTCTTGGCCTGATATCGCAGTGTGTGGCATTCTTTGATAACAAACCAGAACTCGGCCTGTTGAATGTGACAGAGACACAGAAGACAGAACTACTGACATGGTGGACCAGAAAGTCCATCAAATATAATCCACAAACCATCACCATTACCCAGTCGGCCATGTTTGTTTACTCTGAACTCATGTTTGCTCCTGCGAGGTTTTGGGAGATTTCTCGTCTGATATCTGAATGTTGGTGAGTGAAGTCAGTTTAAGTGGAGTGTTGCTCCACACCAAACCTGTTATACTGTAAAAATCCTGCCAGGCATTAACCACTGGTCTGTTGAAAGTAGCCTCTTCAGGTTCAGCAGGAGGTCGACGTTCCAGGAGAGTAGAGTATGTTGGTTCTGAAAATGTTGCCTATCAGTCCAGGTAGAGTAAACTTTTATTTCAGGAAAGTGGCCTGAGAAGAAATTCTTTTCCTGGGAAAATCTGTATCTTCTGGGAAATGACTCCTCAGGATGTTGGAAAGTAGCAGAAGGTAACATCCTTAGTACCTGCTGGTTTTTCTGTACATACAGGATGGTGTTTATTCCAGGATGATGCTACCCTGACATTTTCAACTAAACACTTTAAATGCTGAACAGAGTATTGACACGTCAGCCTGTGATGAAGGTATTAATGTCTGGAGTGTGATCAGATCATCATGCATTATGTAATGCTGCGTCACCCTGCAGTGCTTCATGTTGGGCTCTTTATGCTGGAGTTGTTGCCTGGACAACAACCTTTATTCTGACAGCGTGTTGCAGAAACGCAGAGCAGCGATGGAGAGGCCTGGTCTGTAAGCGTCTTCCTGCTTTCTGCAGGAAATGGTTCTGAACAACGAGGAGAACATGCCCATGTCCATCCGCTGCGGCATCATGGCGCTGGTGGCGGCGTACCTCAACTTCCTGAGTCAGATGATCGCCAACCCGCCGTTCTGTCAACACGTCAGCAAGGTGAATGGAGCATGGTTATGTTTTTATTAGCATTGCCTCCTCCTTCCTGCTTTAGCTTCACTCCCAAGTATCTTGGAATCCTAATTCTGGTGATTTGTGCCTCTTCAGGTCATCGAGTTGAGAAACATGGACGCTCCGTACCTCCTGCCTGAACACATCTTCAGAGACAAGTGTCCGTAAGTATTCACTCTGCAGCAGATCTGAGATCTAAACCGGGAGGATTCGTTGTTTCCTAACCTGAGGAGTCGACATCAGCTCTGCTTCTCTTCAGCTGAAGAACCATCATGTTTGTACAGCAAAGAAACACGGCTAACATGAAACCCTGTTTTTATTTCTCCTGTTGGAATTACTTTACATCATGACTCTAAATCTAATAAACGCTACAGTGAGTTTGGTAATATTTATTTAAAACCAACAGCAGTTCTCCACCTTTCCACCAGATGGCACTAAATGGTTATCAGTTGACCTTTAATTCTGTATGAGAGGAATATAAAAACTAACTTCACTTTTTCTCAGTGGGAAAATAAACCTGAAAGTTCAAAATCTGCTGATGAGACCAGATGTAGGTTTTAGGACCTTAACATCGTCTTTATATACTGATTTAATGTCTTCCTGTCGTTCTCCAGTCTTCCTGAGTCTTTGGACAAAGACGACAAGCAGCTGTATTTCCAAACGGCCAACATGGCAGAGTGTCTGGCAGGTCCAGGATACAACGTGGAGAGGTTGTCCATCCCTTACATTCCCCAGGTCACAGGTACGACGCCCGCCTTCTTTAACGTTCACACCATGCACAGAAAAGATTCCTGCTGGGATTGATCAGTAAAAATGTTTAAAGCAATTCAAGATGGCAAATGTTTGACATTTACTTTTTAGTACCAATGTAATGTGTAATTACTGACCAGAGAAGCAGCTATATGGACAGATGTGGCTTTAGAGATGCTGCAAAAATCACATCCAGTGTTAAAGTATTGTTGAACTTCCAAGGTTCTTTCTAGAACTTTCCTCGTCTTTCCACTGGAATAACATGAACCAACTTGTAACATGATTTAAAGTTTAAAATGTCTACAGAGGAAGTGGCTGTTTCTCAAAGGCAGGACTTGATCAGACAAAATTAACGTCTGTCTTATGATTTCTGCTTTTTTAAAATATTGCTGTCAGTTTTTCAGAGAAGTTTATAAAGAATGTGGAACTGACATAATTACTTAAAAACAAATAAAATATAATCATGAACTGTAGAAAATAGTCTAAAATGATGCACAAGACATCAATATGTTAAAGTATGAAGAGTAAAACGTGGCGTGTTGGTTGATGGTGACGGCTGTATCGTTGCTCTAACTCAGACTTTGGCTCTGTTCTTGCTGCCTCGGGTTCAGTTCTTTACACGGTAGGAAAAATCATCCACAGGTGCAAGCAGACGTCCAGAGGTAAACGCCACAGTAGAGTTCTGTAGATTTAGTCTCCTTGTGTAATACATGAGCTCAGTTTAGCTACAAAACCTTGAGACTTCCTGGGTAAAGTTCCTGTAGTCTTCCTTCCTGCCGAGGATTCGAGTGTTCTGATTGGTCCGCTGGTCAGGCTCCGCCCACATCTAAACATTTTAAAATCATGAAAGTTTCTCTGGATGCAGTTTGGAGTAACCAAAGATTTTACTCAATCAAAAGATGCATCACTTTGATATATTTATGCAAGAAATGACCAGAGTAAATAAATATTTGTATAAAAAACGTAATCGGACAAAAAATAATGATCTTTTCATAAACCATCAGAAAAAACTGACAAACTATTAAAAAATAAACCAAAAGTAAACATGGTGATAAACAGAAGCTGATTGTTGTTTTAGACTGTAAAACTTTAATAACTTGTTTAATTATTTTACCTGCTTTGCGTCTGGACTCATTGTGGTGAGTATTTCAGGATGTAGTTCATGTAAGTAGTTTGGTAGTTGAATTGTGTTTGGCACTAATGTGTTTTTATTTTAGTAAAGCAAATTAGCCGTTTCGTTTTGGTTTAGCAACACGACGTTCACATCACCATCTATTGAAAACTTTAATATACTTTATTATATCAGGGAAATATACTAGTTCTAGCTCCACAACGTTCACTGCTTTAAGTTTTACCAAAATGAATAAAATCTGAGTAGAAAAGCCTTCCGGTGTCTCTGGCGGACATCTTGGTTTGGAGGCATGAAGAGACTCAGCAGGAGAAAGTAGATGAGAATGAAGACACTCTTAGTTTAAAATATCACAGGATCAAAATCTACTGTGACATTTTCACGTCTTAAACCTGAATAATCTGCAGGAAAATGAAACAGAAACTTTAACAGATTGATGAGAAAAATTCAAATCTATTTGGATCAAATCTGGTTTACAGTGATTTGTTTTACCAATCAGATGTTTTTAGATGTGCAAACGCTGCGTTTTGTTTCAGAGCTCAACAGAGGAGGAGTTTATTACTTTTGCTGTTGTAAAATAAATGTTTGTTTTTAGAGTTTTGCTGCCAGCAAAGCTTCAGCTGGGAAATACTTTCCTGTGCATTTTTATCTCGATCTACTTTGGTTGTAGCGAGATTTTTAAACTCAATGCGGATACTAAGAAAATTACACAATACCATTTTCACGCTGCAGTGAGATTTTTTGACAATGATGCTCAGAAATGACCTGCAGTTACAGATTTTCTCCTTAAACGGCGTAAACGATGTTCTTCCTGTTGGAGGCTTTTCTCTGCTCTCCTCTAAATTTTTAAGAGTTTATGAAACATAAAGGGCAAATGTCAGCGAAGTAAGAGCCCGGCTTTCTGTGCGTCTTTAATCTCCCGTCTTTTGGGTCGACGTTCCTCATTAGTGCCGACTGCTGAGTCATTCCTGCTCGGCGTTCGCAGCGAAGGTCGCCGTGACTCATGGAGAAAGTTAATTATAAAGCGCCGCGTTTCTCTTCTGTTTTCACAGCTCGGCTGACCCTGCTCAGTCAAACTCTGCTGCACTTTAATCTCCTCCTGCAGAACAACAAACAGCAGCCGCTCCGGGGCAGCTTTCAGAACCTCACCGGACTCGGTTCGGCCCGGATGAATCCCATTTGTTCCCCTATAGAAACCCGGAGCGGTCCGGCTGAACCTCCATCACTGGCTTGTTTCTTCATGTTTAAAGTTCTGGAAAAACTTCTCTAGAAAGATGTTCTATTGCTTTCTACAAATATTTGATCATTTCAACTGATTATAAGTAATTTTATCTTTGAAAATTGTTTTAAACCAACAAGACAATTTTAGATGATTGAGTTCAACTGATTTTTAATTTTATACCTTTCTAGTTTATTTTATGTAAAACTTGCCTTCGCCTTTTTACACAGAACTCACAGGAAGCAATAGCTTGGAGACCTAGCAGACCAGCACTCTACTGAGAGATTTAAAAGCTCGATGGTGTGCCTAGCGTGTTAGTGACGAGAATCTAAAATTCAGTGTCATTTCTGCTCCAGTTCTGACCAGCATTTTTATTCTGAGAGGAGTTTCAGTCAACAGAGCAGCTGTAAACAAGTCTACGTTTTTAGTCTCCAGGGTTTCACTGCTTCACAGTCAACATGTTGTTATGGGAACACAGATGATCAGACTGTTTATGACTGACTCCAGTTTTCACACAACGAAATGTCATTTTGCTCTGCAAAGCTGAAGCTCATCATCAAACAACTGATTTATAGAATCTGTCGTTCATTTGGCTCAGACACTGAGAAACAACTTAACATGCAGAAACAACGTTTAGAGAAACCAGTTTGTTTTCTAACAGCGTCCATTGATGCCTGCAGACATTTTGCTCAGATTGACTTTTTCCAATTTAAAATGTCGGTTCAGTTCATCACCTCTCAATAGATGGTCTGTTTTAGAAATGCTCTCAATGTTCAGTCATTATGGCAGAAGATGTTTTAAAAATATTCCTCTGAAGCTCCTTTTATCTAACGCAGCAGTTTAATGAAGTAACTGTCTGTTGCAGATGAAGACCGTCTGACCCGCAGGAAGAGTTTTGTGGACACCATCTCTCTCCAGGTGGACATCATGTCCAGCAGCCTGCCAGATAAGGTCCAACTCACTTTATGACACAAAGTCACTTAGGAAAAGATAAAAAGACGTTTAAAGCTGATTCCTGTGAAGAGTTCCCACTGAATCACATTGTTTGGGTTTCTCCCATCAGCAGTCGGAGCTGGCTGAGGAGATTACGTTTGAGACCCTGAAGAAGGCCATCGGTGAGATCATCCAGAAAACTAATTCTGTTCATTTTATATGTTTAAAGTTGTGATAAGCCCGGATCGTAAGCCTTCTGTTTGTACTGAAGTGCTAGTTTCCATTTTGGGCCGAACGTCTTTACCTTCACTGTTCCTGAGGTTTTGTGAGTCTAACCTTTGCTGCCATATTTATTTCCCAACAACCACTGGTTCAGTATTCTTCCTACCTTTGATGAATGTGGGGTTAGTTAGACTTTAAGGTTAGCTGAGGAGCTAACAGAGAGTATCCAGTCAGCAGAATCTGATGGCTGCTTTCATAAATGTTTAATTTCTCAGTCGATTCTTCTGCTGTTTCTATTTCACCAAAATGTGCAGATCAGAACCTGACGTGTCGTGTTTTAGTCTCATGAAAGCGATGTGATGGTGTTGCAGATACGACCGGCTTGGAGGAGCAGGAGAGGGAGAAGCGGCGTCAGGTGATGGAGAAGTTCCAGAAAGCTCCGTTTGAGGAGATCGCCGCTCACTGCGAGTCCAAGGTGGGAAACCAGGACGGTTAACAGAACCTGAACTGAAACGTGTCATGTGGTTTGGTGAGATGGCGAACCGGGTCCTAAAGCCAAACATCCGTTTGGTGAAACTGTCGCCAAACGTTTGTGTGTTGGACATTCAGCCTGTGACTGCAGTGAATCTGATCTCTGACTCCTTCCTTCCTGCAGGCCAACATGCTCCACGACCGGCTGGCTCAGATCTTTGAGCTCACCATCCGGTAAGTCCGTTTCGAAACAGGAGCTGCAGCGTTTCTTTACATTACTGGAACTTCAGCTACATTGTCAGGATTTCCAAAGATGATTTTTATTATTTAGTACAAAATATTAGTGAATATGCCAAAGATATTTTAGTTAACGCAAACGACCAAAAGCCATAATGGGGAAAAACAATAACTGGGATTGTGCACTTATAAAACAAACTAAAACATAGATATAATATTCTTCATTTTCATGTTTATGAATGCATTTATTAGCCTTTTGAACTGATGTGAAATTATTACTTTTTATTATGGCAACTCCATGTTCCTCCTAGCAACACTTCTGATTAAACTCCAAAGTCAGTTTGTGGTTCAATAATTAACATGTTTTGAAAATGGCTTCTTGTGTTGATTCTCCATTACCCATCAATGTAAACATAATCTGAATATTTTTTTAATTTGGCACCTAAAAATTAACCAAAGTATGAAAAAGCTAAAACAATAACTAATAAAAACAAGCAATCGCACTTTAAAACCCAATTAAACCTCACTAAATTTGACAAGTCATGAAAAAATAAATGAAAAGTCAGAAACTATGATACCGCAGTAATAAACCAGTTAAACCAGTATGGTTTGATGCTGTATCCTGTCCCGGCAGGCCGCCGCCCAGCCCGTCCGGAGTGGTTTCCATCTCAGCGGGTCACACCCAGCATCCGTCCGTTCCCGTCTACGAGATGAAGTTCCCGGACCTGTGCGTCTACTGAGCCACTCAAAACGCCAACAAAGGCAACCTCCGCTTTTCCTCCAATCAGCGCGCTGCCAGGCGGCAGGGAGCCAATCAGAGACTGGGACTTGTGGCGGGCCGAACCGGCTGCACGTCGTTTCTCTGATTCACGTCCCTGAACCCAAACGGTCGAACAGAACAAAACCAGAACAATGCAAACCGCTTCACGCTCCGTGTTGATGTCGATGCTCAAGCTTCACACCGTGTAGAAAAACTAAACGATCCTGTTGGATAAAAACCACCGGCAGGTTTTAACAGCTTCTTAGCTGATCAATCGGCCCGATCGGCTGTAAAAAAACATGAAAACTAATCGGTTCAGTTCAAACGGCTCATGGTTGGTGAAACAGATTCAGCTTTTATTCCTGAAGCTTTTTAAGGGTTTGAAGATGTCCAAACCATAACTTTTACAATGATTCTTGGATTAAAATTAGGCAAAATTTGCAATGTCTCCGTATTTGTTCAATCTAGGAAGTCGGTGAAATGGGATTTTGTCTGGCAGATTTTCCAGGAATAACTTAGAAATGAACTCAATTAGTCTCAGTTTTTCTGAAACAAAGTAGAAAACAAAATTGTGATGCAGAGCATCACGATGTTTGGACTTAAAGCGCTAGCTTGTTTGGCTACTGCCTGACCAGCTAACTGGCTAAAGAAGCGACGCTTTCCCACCATCAGGTCGTGTTTACGGCGCCATGGTGGTTTTAGGAAGACTCTCCCAGTTATCGGTTCACCAGGTGAGCTGGGATTAAAACCGCCGGATTAGTTCCAGATTATAAAGTATGTGACCGGATTATCAACCCTTTAATCAAAGCTGCATCAATATTCCTGGATTTTCTTAAAGTTGGTTTAAAAAGTTGGAAAATGTTAGAGGTTGTTGTCATGGCTACCAAGGGTGTTAAGGTTGCAGAAGTGGGTCGGTTCCGAGTGTTGAGGTTCCTGAGGTTCTGGTTGGGCTGCAGCTGGTTTTGGTTCCTCTGGTCTGAAGGTCAGACATGAGCAAACGATCCAGGCACATCGAGCTGGATCTGATCCGAATCGTTTCCGTGGTTCTGTCTACGTTGAGCTCGTTGTTCTTCCTGAAAAGTGAAATTTGATGGTTTTTATTCACCAACCTGAGCCTGTTGAAGCTGAACTGTGCATTGGTTTCCTTACTTTAACTAGACCAATACCAGCAGCACATCTGTTGGAACGCGTTCAGACAGAACAGCTGAGTTCGGGTCCAAAAGATGGAAACGGATCAACATGGGAGTTCCTGAAGGTGCAATGCCAACTATGACCACTAGGAGTCGGTTTGAGCCCGAAACATTATTAAAGTTAAAGCAAATGGAGCCAGAACTCCTAGAACTCAGTTGATATTCTGGAAAATAAAAGTTCAACTTCCAGCCTCGTTTCTCAGTTCCTATAATCTATAAGTAAATATTTGTCAGGTTTTTCAAATGCTTTCCAGCTGCTTGATGTTCACTCTGGTTCTTCTCCACCAGTGTGTTTCCAGAATCTTGGTGGCAAATATAAAAGGTACTGGTTTTACTGGGTTTTCAGTTTTTACCTGAGGTTCTGGAAGAGGACGGCTGCTTTGTTTGATCACAAGGCGATTGACGGTAATAATTGATCTGTGCAGGTTGAGATCATCCACCAGCTTCTGCAGAAATCTGATCCAAAGTCGCTCCATTCAGATCGAACCGGAGCAAACTGAGCCGTTTGTGAATCCCGAACTAACCAGATGATTCATTCTCCAAATATAAAACACGCTGTGAAACCCGATCCGTCTAGAACCCGAGTTTCACCACCAGGTCCGGTCCGGTCCGGTGACTGGCTTGTTTTAGACGTGGCTGGAAAACGTGATGAATGTCGCTGACGCAGCAGATCGTATATTTTTGTACATTTTATGCATCACATGGTTCAGTTGCTGCCTGGTAGATTTCAGACATATCATTGAAAAAATGCTGAATCAGTGTTTCTCGTTGCTGAATCAGCGTTTCTCGTTGTTTGTTGTTGCTTAGCATTTGAATCGGTTCATGAATCTTTGTCTCTAATCATAGAAATTCTTTAGATTAAAATGAGCTGTTATAGAAAATTTAGATCTAAACCTTTTTGGTCAGAAATGTCAACCACCAGCACAGAACCAGACCTCCTGGTGTAGACCTCCTGGTGTAGACCTCCTGGTTTAGACCTCCGGGTTTAGACCTCCGGGTTTAGTCCTCGGGGTTTAGACCTCCTGGTGTAGACCTCCTGGTGTAGACCTCCTGGTGTAGACCTCCTGGTGTAGACCTCCTGGTGTAGACCTCCTGGTGTAGACCTCCTGGTGTAGACCTCCTGGTGTAGACCTCCTGGTGTAGACCTCCTGGTGTAGACCTCCGGGTGTAGACCTCCGGGTTTAGACCTCCGGGTTTAGTCCTCGGGGTTTAGACCTCCTGGTTTAGACCTCCTGGTTTAGACCTCGGGGTTTAGTCCTCCGGGGTTTAGTCCTCCTGGTTTAGACCTCCTGGTTTAGACCTCCTGGTTTAGACCTCGGGGGTTTAGACCTCCTGGTTTAGACCTCGGGGTTTAGTCCTCCGGGGTTTAGTCCTCCTGGTTTAGACCTCCGAGTTTAGACCTCGGGGTTTGGACCTCGGGGTTTGGATCTTGGGGTTTGGACCTCGGGGTTTAGACCTCCTGGTTTAGACCTCGGGGTTTGGATCTTGGGGTTTGGACCTCGGGCTTTGGATCTCGGGGTTTAGACCTTGGGGTTTGGATCTCGGGGTTTGGACCTCGGGGTTTAGACCTCCTGGTTTAGACCTCGGGGTTTGGACCTCGGGGTTTGGATCTTGGGGTTTGGACCTCGGGGTTTAGACCTCCTGGTTTGGACCTCGGGGTTTGGACCTCGGGGTTTGGATCTTGGGGTTTGGACCTCGGGGTTTGGATCTCGGGGTTTGGACCTCGGGGTTTGGATCTCGGGGTTTGGACCTCGGGGTTTGGACCACTTCTTGCTTTTTGCACATGAAAGTTTGTCAGTATTAGCGGCTGAGTGGAGGAGAGACCAGCTCTGTCATTTCAAACCCAAACGGATCGCGGTTCCCCACATTTGCACTTAAAACGGTTCTGAGGCACAAAAACAGCACAACGGTACGAATGGAAATGTTTTTACTCTGAACGTTCAGCTGGTCGTCCTAGCAGCCTGATTAGACCGGTCTTACTGTGGGAGGTCCCCAGGATGGAGCCGCTCGTTTCCACGGCAACAGCGAAACCTGCTCGTTTTATTCGTCTGTGGTGCAGCAGTCTGTATTCTTGTGCCTGTTTTAGAGAAATGTCTCGTCTCTGTTCACCTTCAAAGATAAAACGCTGACGCTCAGAGTTGCTAATCAGTGATTTATGACCACTAGGTGGCGCCGAGGCTCAGCTCTACCTGCAGGTTCAGGAAATGTCGTCGTTTTTGTTCTGGACTCACTAACCTGAACTTAGACACTGTAGCTGATTGGCTGCCATGTTCTCATATCTCATTTCCTGAACCTGAGCTGCAGCAGAGCCTCGGCGTTTACCATAATGTCTCAGAATGTGTTGAAATTTAATGTTGGAGATTCAAATAAAAGGTTTCTATTGAAGTATTTGAGTTGCAACGTTTTCTGTGGTTGGTTTAGTTTTCTTCCTCCTCCTCTTCTTCATATTCTTCCTCCTCCTCTTCCTCTCCCGGTCTTTCCGGGTCTTGGTTCTGAATCCCACCGACCGTCTGCAGCTCTTCGGTCTCGGCTCGCCATGTTCCAGCAGGAGTCGCCGTCTCTTCATTCGTTACATCAGAACTTTGATCACTGCAGAGAATGAAATTCGTTTTAATTAAATATTAAAACATCTTCTGTAGAAATAAGATTGTTTTGGAGCGACACAGTAAAAACACATTTTATTAATTCCAACAGTAAGGAATTTTCTATTAAGATTTAATACTTCAGTAAAACACAGGATCCACTAATAAAACATTAGAAAATCCCTTTAACTGGATCTACAAGGTTTATTGCACTGAGGTGGACCAGAATATGGACCCGAGCCGTCAGCCCTGAGGTGCTCCGTATCTCACCTGTCTGAATACTGAGCAGAACTGGTCTCAGACTGGCCGGGTTTGCTCTCCTCACTGGACCGGGCCGGTTCCGCTGCGGGTTTGGGGGGCCTGCCGGCCCGGCGGCAGGGCGGCGCCGGTCCGCGGCAGCGCTGCGACGGCAGGCTGTGGTTGAAGTGCGCTGCAGCCATGCACTGTGCTGTGGTTTTATCACACACACACTGCAGTTTGTCACACACTGTGAAGCCCTGACCTGCAGATGAAATGGAAACGATGACGATTCAGAATCATCAGAACCTCCTGCAAACATTTTCAGAACCTTCATGACTGATTAAAGCCCTGATGGAGGATGTGGGAAAGTGATTTCTATGTTCTGAGACATTTTGCTTCTGGGTTCCAGGAAACAACTTGTGAAATATTAAAGTTTGACCAGGAGAAACTACCAGAAATAAAGCTATTTTCTTTAAGAGCATCTTCTGAACTCCTGAAGTTCTGGTTCTGGGTTAGTAGCAGGAAAGTTCAAGGAAAGCAACTTCTTCTAAAAGCATTAAACTAAAGTCACATCTTTGAACGCATCTCTAGGTCCAATTTTATGATGTCTAACTTTAAAGAAAGGAAGCGGTTGGTCCCGGGTTGAGCTCAAGAGAACGAAGCCTGCGGGTTCAAAGGTCACGTTACAGAAAGCAGGTCGCAGGTTAAAAACAGGAACGTTGCAGAACAGAAAAAACTGTTTTTAAAAGCATTTTGTAAACCTGGGAGTTTCTGTAAACTTAGAGAAAAAATAGAATAAAAACCTTCGAAGGCAGCGATGCATTCTGGGAAAAAAACTTTTCTGAAGCTGACCTGTTGCTTCCCAGCAAGTTTCAACAAAGTAACCTGTAGATACTTTTATTTTGAAATAGTTCTGCCCTTCCTATGTTGTAAGCAAGCAGTTGCATTAAAACGTTTCATAATCCTCTTCTGCGTTCTGATCTATGCTGAATATGAAGAAGTTTATCTCGGTCGTTAAAACTGCACTCACATCGCGGTTTGTTGCGGCTCTCGCAGGAAATGTGAGCGTTGAGCTTCCTGTCGGCTCGGCAGCCCATGGAGCCGATCTGCTTCAGGCAGCAGCCATGGAAGAAGCAACATCTGAGGAGCAGAGCAACTTTCAGGCTCTCAGTTATGCAGGAAGTAATTATTAAAAATGCTGGGAGTCGTTACCATAGATACAGTATTATCATTATTTACTTACATTTTACCTGTTTAGTTAACTTAAGGAAATATGAGCCTCCAAAAAACAGCAGAAATAAAGAAAGATCAGGAACAAGAAATGGGTTAAAAGACTTTGGGGAAAAACACACGACCATGAATTTATTTTTAATTCAATATTTATGCATTTAAGAATCAATTTTCAACTTTTTGAAAAGATTTTCTCTGAGAAAAAATTCAGCAATTTCAAGTTAAAAGCAGAAAAATCAAAATCAATAAGAATTTTTCACAAAGTTTGTATTAGATACTTATTTTAATTATGTTTTAAAACAATATTTTAGTAGCATTAAATATTATTGAAATGTTTTAAAAATATATTTATATATTTT
>CAEFZX010009381.1:0-25000 GCA_903066825.1 Alfaro cultratus | reverse complement strand
CTTTGACAACAGCAGTATTGACATTTCTCAAAGCAGTGCACAATAAAGTGATTTAAAAGCGGTCCTGTAAGCATGTTTCCCTCCAACATCTGATTGGTGGAAAAAGGCAAATACAGCAGGTCATTGAGCTGTTGAAACCAAAGTGCTGATTCAGTAAAAAGAAAACCAAGTTAAAGAGAGAAAAAATAGTTTTAAGCTTGAAAAATGAGGCAGAAGCTGAAATATGTTTTCTGTTTTGTGCGGTCTTCAGTGACAGCGGCGTGTTTGAGTGATCTCCATCAGGGTGAAGCTGCACCGCTCCGCGCTCTCTGCTGTCCTGCTCCGGCTTTAAATCACAGCCTAAATTGCCTACTTTCCCAAAATGGAGACAAAACAGCCTTTCTGCGGAGCTGTTATGATGCCAGTGATTAGTTATTTCCCATTTGGTGTGCTCTGACCCATTGCACATATTCAGCTCCTCATTGCACCACTTCATTTTACCGTCCCTCCTCTGATCGCCTAATGTGTCACTGCTCTCATGTTTGCCTCTCCAGCCATTAATCACAGCATTTTTTTCTCTGCTGCTGCAGAACAGAAGCTGGTTTCTTCCCCTGCTGGTGGTTTTTGTGTGTTTAGTTAAATCTCTGCCTCTGAATGGACAGATCAGACCTTCACTCATTCTGCAAACATCTCAAACTTCATTAGTAAGGACAAGCAGCTCTCTGCTTGGTGGGCATTTACAGCGGAGCCAACGCGTGTGGCTGTGAGGTCCTGAATTATACATGATTTAATTAAACCGATTCACCGGTTGATTCGGAGAGCACAAAGGAAATTAGATTCCTAACAGGAGATGTCCTGCCACGCCTTTTCACTGTAAGATTAGCATTGTGCTGCTGCTTTGTGCTTCCTACAATAACAGTTAAAGCTCAGTGGTTGTTAGATAATCAGGAAAAAGTGCTGAATTTAAACTTCCAGTAGCGCCAGTGAAAGAATTCAGCTCCATCGCGGCATTTAGGACGAACAAAACAATTGTACATCGGTCCTAAAATGAGAATTGATACTCGCTCCTCCGTCCCCCAGCTGTTCCTACCTGCTACTGATATCATTTCCCTGCTGATGGGGTTTGAGCGGCGGCGATGAGCTGGAGTCGTGATGTGACCTTTGCCTCTGCTGAGTAGATGAAGGTCTGCTGACCCTCATCTCCTTGCGCCAGCTCTCTGAGATGGGACAGCTGATGCTCAGGTATCTGCGCGGTAATGCGACGGCGGTCGCCATGACGTCGCTGCCCGCAGACAATAGTGAAGGAAAATAAGGCCGCTTTTTAAATTGCTGTGCCGGCTGCCGGAGCGTCCTCCTTCAGTCAGCAACATTCGTCAAATTCAGATTGAATCAGCGGCGTTTTGCTCACACAGCCGATTAGGGGAAATAAGCTCCTCAGCTTCCTCTGAGCAGAAACTGCACCAGCGTTTCACTTCTGACCCTGCAGGTTTTGTGACTCTTAAAGTTTATGTCTCAGCGCTTCTCCTCCCACCAGAAGGAAACTCCTTCACTTTGAATGTTCTGGATGTTTGCAGCCACTTCCTGTGTTGGAAAACAAGCAGAGCGGGAAGCAAACCTCTGCAAGAACTTAATCCGTGGAACTGAGACGGCTGCAGCCATTGTTCCAGCTGCCGTCGCTGCTTTGCTTTATGCCTCCAAAATAATGAGAAGCAGCTGCATAATGTAGGTTTGGAGGTCTTTGGGGCCAAGTTATTTAATATTTCACACTGTAGGGAAACCAGCCAACACCAGACTTTAACCCACCTGACTCTCTGCAGCTTTTACCACTTCAGTTGTGTTGTATGTGTGGAATATAGAAAATCTAAATATTTTCTCTCCAATTTCCTAGAGGTACTTTTCCCTTCCACTGTGACCCCATGCATTCCCAGAATAAGGGACTGCTCATGCAATCAACTGTCCACTGTGGCCACATGCTTGTTAAGGAGGAGGGATTGATGCAAAGGAAGCTGCTGGATGGAATAGAAAACAGTTTTTTCCAGTTGGACATGAACAGATGATTACATGTAAATGTGTGACTGACTGAATCTGAACTGAATTCTAAAACAAAACATTTTCAGAACTAAAAACTGCTGTGAGGCTCAGATGAAACAGCACAAATGAATCCAATTTCTTCTCACACATATTCATAGCTGGATCTGACAGACGGACCGGATCCTCTGTCAGATCCGTCTGCTGTCTGTCTGTCGTCTGCATCCTTCCTGCTGTTGACCTTCTACTGCCTGTTTGTTCCTCATGTTCAAAATTTTAATACATTTTCCTGCAATAAGTGACTCTCCACTTGGCATTTCTAAGCATTTCCTCCACAGATTTTTGACTAAAACCAAAGTTAATGACTGTCTGTGGTCGTGCTGGACTGTGCTGACCGGTCCGGTCCGGTCCGGTCCGGCTGCGTCCCCGTCCAACACAGCTGACTCAAATGGCTGATTTACTTTCTGAGCATCTCTTCAGCTCCTGCAGATAATGACCCAACATCTGGATCATGCAGGACATGCAAAGTAATGGAAAAACTCAAAGAGGTTCATCTGGTGCCCAGCAGCATTTAAATGGTCAGAATAAACATGTAAATATGTTGGTGTCTAATATTGCTGAGGATTTCTAGAAGATTATTTTTGTCTGTGAACGCAGGCGGAGCAGACAGTAACTCCTCCTGCCCTTGGATTCCATTTGTCTGTTAAAATGTCTCCAGTGGTTCCGATGGTGCCGGTCGCTCCATTAGTGAGTCGGAACCTGAGCGGGAAAATGGTTATTCTCACATTAATTGTTCGAACCACAGCTGGTTGTGCAGCAGAACTGCACCATAAAACATCTGCAGATGAAACAATGCAATTATCGGCGCCATCTGGAAGAATAACGCAAGAGAACCGATATGATTAACGGCGACACAAACAGATGGGTGCGTGTTGGATCGCTGTTCGACAAGCAGACACCAGGAAGGAACCTGGAGAGCTTTCATCAGCGGCAGGCTGGAGGCAGACATGAAGAGATCAACAGGCTGTTTGGATCCGATTGGCCCAATTAAATGAGTTGTCAGCGTGGAGCGAATGAATGAGCTCAATAATGGTGTCAGAGAGCTGCATGCTGGAGGCCCTACCTTTGTTAATGAGCACACAATCAATTATCAATTAGAAAGTTTTTCTCGCTCCGACTTCACTGACTATCCGACCTGAAGGAAGATTCCTGCAGGATCGGCCTGAAGCAGGACTGCAGAGAGTCTGCAGGTTTTGTTTAGACTCAGACTAATGATCCAGGAGCTGAAGACCAGGAGATGGATGAGCTTCTGAAGCTGTTGACATGTTTATGCATCCAACTTAGTTCAGCCTGTGTTCACTCACCGGGATGAAAACAGTGGAAGCTTTTCACCGGAGCAGCCGGTTCAGGATAACTGACGACATCTGGATGTTTTCTGACCTTCAGAGAGTCAGAAGTTCCTTTATGAAGGTCTCGGTTATAAAACAGATATTATTTCTCTGCTACTTTGTGGTTTTGGATGGGCTACTTCTGCTTTCTGCGTAGCTCTACTGATGTTTCTGTTTGTTGAGTTTCCTCTGGTTTTGCTTCATGATCTGCATTTATCTAATGTTTCTTATGCTGTTTGGTTTGTTGCAGTTTGTTGCAAAGCGTCAGAGGCTGTAGCAGAAAACTCAGCACCATGAGTGCACCACACTCAGCCTTAAAAATAACTACAGAAACAAACAAAACTGTAAAAAATGACTGAAAAAGGCTGAAAGAAAGTCCAACCATTGAAGTAACTGAAAGAGGTAAATATCAGTAAACATGCAGGAGTTAGTAAGGCAGGTAAATTTCCTTCACTAGTTCTTTTGCATATATGTAACAAAAAACGCCTCAAACTATTAGAGTAGAAAATAGTTCAATATTTTGTCCCTCATTTCAGAAAGTGAAACTCATGTAAATTAATCACAAAGAGGGAAAATATTTCAACCATTAATTTCCTGAAATGTTGTTGATTAGATCAAACAAAATTTGAATTACTCATGAACGAGAATATTACATGAGCTCATTAAAAAGGATATTCATGTTAAGACTTTGTTGAGGTTTGTTTAAAATAAATCACTGCATTAATATGAGAGCTGAATAGTTGGATTATCTCTACATGCCATAAAGTTTGGTGAAGGTCTGGAAATGATTCAGGTTTTGGAACAGAGACTAAAGCCTGCAGGACTGAGGAATCATCAAACCTGAAGCCCCAGTTTCTGTTTCCATTTGGTGGAGAAGGAAGTTGATCAGTGTCTTCTGAGGTTTTTCTGCCGTGTCCTTCAGTGGTGCTTGTTGCAGCGCCCCCACAGGCGAGGAGGGGAACAGGTTTTAAAGGTTTTGGTTGGTTTGACTCAGAGCAGAGAGAAACAGAACCACAGCAGCTGGAAATGGAACAAATGTTGCAGCTTTGCAACATCTTAAGCATCAAACTCAGGAGGAAATACGGAAAGCTTGAACTAAAACTCCAGATTAATTATCGCGTCACTCTCAGGTTAGAAGTTCATGCTCAGACCTTCAGCTCCAGGATTTGGTTCTGGATATGAAAATGCGTCTTTTCTCCAGCAGAGGAATGCTGCAGACAGCGAAGCTCTGCTGTCATTTCAGCGGGTAATTTAGAAGCGGAGCGGGGTTATAGCTGCTGGTAGGCCTGATATCACTGATGCACACATTCTGTAGATGAGTCTGACATTTAAGCCAGACATGCCTTTCACTGAAGCCGACAGCTGTGGTAAATAATCAGATTCATTTGTAGGCTGAGGGGAATCTGCCAGCTTTGATGGCTTTATATCTTTAAAAAGTTGCTTCAAATAGAAAGTTGGCGCCTTCACTTTATTTGATCTGCAAAGTGTCTTAAAGCTGTTTTCATTTACTGCAGATTGATATGTTCAGAACAGATGACAATATTTAACATGTTTAATATAATAAACCAGACAAACTTCATTTGTTAAATCAGAAACTTTCATTCTTATATTTTACCGTTAAATAAACACATGTATTCTGATCTTTATTTATTCATAGGAAAAAATCAAAAACAATAACAGATTTTGTGTTGACTTTTTAGATCTGCTAAAAGAAACTGTTTACATGTTTTTGTCAAATAAGAGCTGAAGAATATATGAGTCCTTTCACACACAAACCCACAGAATGAGAAGAAGGCTTAAAAAGCTCTGAATGTATGCACTGCATCTATTATTAAACCTGAGCAACGTCTGAATGTCTAACAGGAAGCAACCTGAGCTGCACACATCAGAAATAACCTTATTTCATCTGCTGACATGAAGTGTTGCAGGTTCTGAAAGAGTGAGCCTTTCCAAACATTATCTAAGCTTTGCCTGACAAATGCATCAGCTGGTTCTGTGACACTTTGACTAAATAAACCAGAGTTTGTCAGCTTTGGATGAAACTTGTGCGAGTTGCTTTGGAATCTGTCGGATTATTGGTGAAAGCACACAATGGGAGTTTAGAACATTTCCTTCTGTTCAGCCCTAAACAACCCGGTTAGCATGTGTTGCATGTATCAGGAACACGTGCCGCTTGCATCATGTTGGTCTGCAGAAGCTCTCTGAGGGAATATGATTTATTAAATCAGGCGCTGACCGAACCCTCGCCTGCTGTTCACAGCCCTTCAACTTCATCTTCACTGAAACTGCCTTTCCTCAGAAAACGTGTTTCATTATCATATTAATTGTGACTGTAATGTTTTGTGGCTTTTGTCTCTTTTTCAGGTGATTTTTGATGTGATGAAAAAAATTAAACCATCACTGGTTTTGATCCTTTCGCAGTAAAACGTGCAGCTGGAGCTCAGACAGCGGCTTCCTTTCATCTGTTCTTACATCAGATATTAAACGTTACAAAGAGTCCAAAGAGTCCAAAGAGTCCAAGTCCAGTTTTAAATCCTTAAGGATGTTACTTGTAAAAGTGTGACTTGAGTCGGAGTCTCAATCTCAACTGTCTGGTTACTGTGAAAGAAAAATTGGAAATAAAAATAGATTTATAGATATTAATGAATTTTGGTCAGTTTGTTCCTCTGAAAACAGGAAAAAACTAAATATAACACAAATTAGAAAAACTGAAAGACATTTGTCAATAAAGTGTCTATGAAGAATGAGAACACAGATAACATCCAGACATGTTATAACTTTCATTTCAATGGAAAGCAGCTAATTTATTAGATTTTCAGATGATCTAACTGTAATAACCTTTATGGATCTCTGATTTGTAGCCAATCAATCATGTATATCTAGAATTCAGCATTGATTTAATACGCAAGCAGCAAAAAACCAACTTGATTCATCGCTCCACCTCAGTTCATTCTGATTCAATGTTTTATTTCACTAAATATTCTATTTGATTTGATACAGAAAAGTGTGTAAAAATAAAAAAATTAAGATTTATTGAATTACTGAAAAAGCTGTGAGTTTTGTATTGTAATTATAATAGAACCAGTTATAAGCTTATGAACTTTATTAAAGTCTGAGCAGAATGAAGGAAATAAAAGTTGTGGGTTTGATTTTCCTGCTGTGTTTCCATCAGGCGTCTCTGGCTGCTGTGTGGAAACTCTTCAGTGATTCCAGCAGACTTGTTGATCAAGCACTCGTGTCAACACTTTGTTGAATAAATGTTTCTAATTTCTCCTTATCGTTATTGACATGGCGACGCTCCGCTGAGAGCAGCTTCACCTGCTGAGCCGCAGGTTGATTCACTTCCTGGATTAGGAGCAACATTTTTAACCTAATCGCTGCAGTGAGCTGGTTTTAAATCATACGCCTGCATAATGAGCCCAAATGATCAAGAACAAGAAGCAACGCCGCGGTTATCTGAGACGCTCAACAGAGTTGCAAAGTTTTTCATCCTTATGATGTGACTGGACAGATGGATCATAATTAAACTTGAAGAATAAAAGAGAATAAACCTTCAGAGGCTTGAATTTAGTTTGATGTCTACAGTTGGAACCAGAAGTTTACATACACCTGTTTTTCTCGGTCCGAAGTAAAATCAGACCAAATGTCTGTTTCTGTAGGTCAGTTAAAAACATTACAGTTATTTCTATTGGCTAAATCCCACAATAAACAGTCAGATTTATTTATTGTTAATGTCTTCAGAATCAGAAGTTTGCATACAGATTGATTACTATTTCTTTAAACAATTAGCCCAGATAATTACTTCCTGTTTCCCTGCCATCAATAAACTGAATTTTAAACAACTAGCGGATCTAATTTTACAGATAAAATCTGAACCTCTGAATGAATCAAAACTTTCCTCAGACCTTCACAGTCGTTCCTTTCTGTCCATCAGCAGCGACAGCCTGGCAGAGAGAGCGGCGTGTGAGCCTCTGCAGAGGGCGGAGTGATTTATTTTCCTCTCAAGGCAGATTATTATGCAGCGTATTTGAATCGTGACGTTGGAAATGTTGCAGGACGAGGTGAGAATAAAGGGAGGTTACTATGACGATTACAGGGATGGAAAGTCCAATGATAATATTCCACTTAATCAAGAAGAAGGAGAAGAAATCCCATGGAGTCTGTTGGAAGCAAAGGACAGACTCACTTTGCTTCATAAAGAACTGCTCTGCTCCTCGTTTCTCTTTACAAATGAAGCTAAAAGAGATTTTTCAAAGCAGCATCTTCCAGTCAGACGACATCGTCCGTGTAATGAGCCTTCAGCTCCTGGACTTCCTCATGAGGACACGGCTGACCCGGTAATGCTGCCGAAGGCGACGGCCCTGCCGCTCACCTCAGGCTGCTGCAGGAGGAGTTTGGTGGAAAGCCGAGTTAGCACATATTCCCAGACTTCATGAAGGAGCTGTGCAGAGAGCCGAGAGGGCCAAAAGGGCAGGAGATGATCTGTGGATGGGAGAGCCGAGCGGAAAGTTTGTGAATGTTTCCCTCTGTGTCTGTTTGATGGAAGAACCCGGCAGCTGTGCAGACTTTATGCAGACAGCTTGTTAAGGTTAACATTTGCAGTCTGATGCATGGACGTCTGACAGAGCAGCTCAATGTGAGAGTCAGTAATTTGGGAGAAAAATGATCACACTTCCCTCAGTGTAACAGCTGACCTTTATGTTTCTGACTAAATTCTCTATTAATATAAATAAATGATGCTATAAAACAAAGATAATAAACTACTACAATGAAACATTACAAAAAAGAGCAATTATTTAATTTATCACGGAGAAAATTGGTACATTTGGGCCTGTAGGAATATTTTCTGTTTTCCTCCCAGGTAGAGAACTTAGTTCATTAATTCTGATTAATTATCTGTATAAACTTTAATGTCTTATAAAATGTGATGCAATTAATCACTTTTTTTACGTAGAAAAGCTCAGAGCGGAACCTTACTCGTGTTTCTGGTACGCCCTTAAATTTGATGCACATCAACAAACAGCAAATCTGCTTCTCTGGTTAATTTATGGTCCGAAAACTGATCTGATTGGACGCTGGAAAAGACTTTTGTTGTGTTCAAGTTGTGCTAGAAGCAGTTAGCCTCTCAGTGAAGCTAGCCTATTGTAGCATCTCGATGCTAACCATGTAGCAGCTAATGCTAATATCAGAGTCCTCATTTCTGAAGAAGCTCCATGAATGATCAGGAGTTCCTGAAACACTGGAGTAGAGTAGAAATGTACAGCAATTTAATAGAATAACAGATTAAAAACAAATATTTGTTGCTGAATGTCTATTTGTTCAATAATAAAACAGAGAAAAGTTTTTGAACTGAAAATGTTCCTTATTTTCTAAGCATTTGGTTTTCAAATAAAATTAAACTTTAATCAATTACAGACCCTGAAATTAACATAATTAAACATTTTAATCATGTCCATCACTAATATTAACCAATCACTGAGGCTCAGTTTTAAGACTTTAAGCTACACATTCAAAATAAAAATGCTGGATTTAGGTAAACGAACAGATACCAGCCTCTCATTGGATAATTTACATATTTTTCAATTATCAATCATCAACTGTGGAGCAACATGGTCAGATTAGCTTGGCCTCTTCCAGAGAGATGGGCGCGTCAGGATGAGATGATGCACTGCAGGCCTGCGGAGGCAGCATTATGATGTGGGGTTGCTGCAGCCCACTGGTCCTGCCAGTAAGACCAGTAATGGCAGCAGGACGGAGCTTTAATGCACCACCAGCAGGTTTTTCTAAATTGTCGTGTTTCCATTAAGCAAATTTATTTTCGTGATTCCAGTTGGCGTCATTTTATGGTCAATAGAAATACAGCTGGTGATTGATCAGCAACGTTTTGTGATTTGTCTTTACTTTAAATCTTTTCTTGTTTTATTTAAACACATTTTCCACATCAGTAAAAATCATTTCGATTTGACATCGTCGTCTTCTGAACTTTGCATATCTAATTTCCATCCATTTTGCCAAACAGTTGGCAGCGTTATCATCTCTGTTTACATCTCTGTAATGATTCTGCTTAAAGTCCTGACAGAATCCAGTTTATTCAAATGCAGAAGGAAAGTTATAAATACTCACTTGATTCTCAGCAGCTTCCTGTTGTGAGAAGATGGAGAAGCACATCGAGTGCTGATTGCCTGACCTCGTTTACAGATGAAAAATGCTCCTATTTGTTGATCATCTTAATAAGGCCCACTGTTTTGCTGCGGTGAATGTGATCAAGGTGTAATTTCCATTAGGCCGGCTGCCCCCCGCGGCTCGAAAGCTCTTTCTGGTCTGCTTTATTAGCGCCGCAGAGGCATTGAATCATTAGCCGGACTGGTAGAGTCTGGGTTTCTCTTTTGCTGTCTGGGGTTTCAGTGGAGGAGAAGTCAGTGGAAGGGTTGGAGGACAGACTCATTTAATTCAGAAAACCTATTATGATTTTCTTCACCTTGATAAAATAAAACCTCAGCAGTTAAAGGGCCAATTATGATGATTTGTGCCACCTAATATTGTGAAATGATGGTGAAAATCTCCACAGGGGTTTGACAGAATTTTAGATCAATACCAGTGAATTAGGGATAACTTCTCAGAAAGGTGACATGTCTGGGTTTTTAAAAGCTCCTATTCTCTGGCTGCTGCTCTGTTTTCAAGCAATAATGTGGATCTTAAGGATTCCCATTAGCTGCACTTTCTACATTATCTGCAGCTAAAACAAGAGCCGCCGCTCTGGTAGTGGTGCTAATGGGCGTGTGGCTGCGAGGGCTCCTTCACTGGAAAACCAAGCCTGTCCCAACGTAAGAACTTAATGCATTTTGAGGAGCAAAGATTTTTACTTGAGGCATCTTCTTCCATCCGATAAGAAAAGATGCAATAAATTGTCTTCCCTCATTTTTAGATTTTTGTCTAAAACTTTACAAAAGTGTATTTAGGTTTGGAGTTCTCATGTTCTTCACAAGAAGCAGCAAAGCGAAAAGAAAATGTTTTGTAAGAGTTCAAACAACTTATTGGTTTTTAATTGTTACTAAAATGCAGCCAATCAGTTCAAAACTGTAGTAGGTGAGTTCTGTGTGTTCTGGTGCAGAAACTTCTGTTAGTTTAAAATAGCAGGAAGCAAAACCAGTCTGAGCATGTGGACAAATAAAACACACTTTTACTTCAAATTTATGGAACATATGACAACATATGATTCCTGGGACTTTCCACATGATAAGTGGCCTCCTAACGCAGCCGGGTTCCTCAGAGCAGCCATGATGCGAATGATCAGTTCCTGCTGACAGGAATCAGAAAATCCTCCCTCCCTGCTGGATGAGAAGCAGCTCCACACGCCAACGTCTCCGGATTCGTCATGGCCGCGTCCAACCGCATCCCACCGCATCCAACCGCATCCCACCGCATCCCACCTCATCCCACAGCGTCCAACCGCGTCCAACCGCATCCCACCACATCCAACCGCATCCCACCTCATCCCACCGCATCCCACCTCATCCCACAGCATCCAACCGCGTCCAACCGCATCCAACCACATCCCACCACATCCAACCGCGTCCCACCACATCCCACCACATCCAACCGGATCCCACTGCATTCCGCCACATCCCACCACATCCAACCACATCCCACCGCATCCAACCACATCCAACCACATCCAACCACATCCCAACGCATCCAACCACATCCAACCGCGTCCAACCGCATCCAACCACATCCCACCACATCCCGCCGCTTTCAGCCGAATCCAGCCGTTCCTCTCTGGATGATGGTTCCTCAGTCCTCTGCTCTCCTCCCTGAACGGTTCCCGTCACCCCAGGTAGCGGCTCTTTGACTCCAGGTCAGCGCCTAACGTCTCCATGTCGCTGTGCCTGCAGAAACTCTGCAACATTCCCGCCTGCAGGCGTTTTGGAGAAAGGAAGAGCAAGTTTCCATCCAGCTCACTGATTCAGCTCAGCACTCTGGTCTAAAGTAACCTTTTTTGTTTCAAGTCAGTCAAACTCCTTTAACTTGGAACAAAAACATGTGATTATGTATATTAAAAGGTCAATTCTATTTAATATTAAGTTTCCCTTTAATCAAACAGATCTGACACATAAAAGTCAGCCTTTAAATCTTCCCTGGGATCCCTGCTAGCCTGTTAGCATGAAGGTGGAGGACCTTCACCCTCATGTGCTGAAGATCCTTTGTTCAGTAAAGGTCATAAATTAATTATTGCTCCTTCAGGGTTTAATAAAAACTGACTGGAGACATGTGGGTGTTTAATTTGCACAAACTGCTGGAGTTTTGGGGCAAAGCAGCTGACACAGGAGGAAATCTTCCAGAGCCTGGTGAACCTGAACGCCTCGCCGCCCCCTGGTGGTCCTCAGAAGACGCTTTATTAAATGAACCGCTGGCAAAGTGCAGCAGTAGTGCCGTGTCAGCGGGGGAATCCTCTTCTCCCAGCTCAATTGAGACTTCAAACCCAGCTGCTCGGGCCGCTGTGGGATAAGTACAGGTTATGATGCTGCCTACGCACAGCGGGCCGTCCGACAGGAGCCCCCACCCAGCAGCTGTAATGACTGCAGTTACCCCTCAAAGCTCAGACTGTTTGTGTAAACAGGATGATTTTGTTGTTTCAGGTCGCAGACGGCAGGATGAGGACGATGCAGCACATCTTGCAGCTGGTGGAGGGATTGAGTTAACTTCAGTCATCACAGCTGTGAGGAGAATCACTGCAACTCAACTTATTTAAAAGTTCAACTCAGTGAAATGCTGACCTGTGTTAAACCAACTTGTTCTCACTGAATTTTTTAAATGGTTTTCTGATTTTTAGGACATACAGTGAGCTGTATGGCTGGACATCACTTCCTGTTTATGATTGAACTTATTTATGTTTGGACAGATGAATCTCCAGGAGACCCCAGAGGTCAACTGGTCCACAACGCTCATCCCGATACCTTGGCTGATTTCTGTGCAGTACTGCATGAACATAGAGCGTTATAAGAGACCTAGAGTACATCCTCAGACTTCCCACCAGACGGCTTCGGCTCCAGCTTTGGCCTGACTCAGGTCAACCAGACAACGGCGGCCATCTTTATGCGGACCCACCCAGTGTGGGGAAATATCCTGAGGTTGGCGCCATGCGAGTTGTGATGGAGGCGATGATGGAGGCCTGTGTTCTGACTCCAGGCATGAAAAAACTATTAAATAAAAAATAAACTCCAACAAAAGATTCAACTTTCCCCTTTATTAGAGGAGAAAATGCTGTCTTTACTGTTTCTTCACTCACAAAACTCCAGACACCATGATCATCAGTTTGCTTTGAGGCTTCCAGCTTTTGAACCATATTTTGTGTGTGGTATACAGAAGCCGAGGGTTTATAGATCAGCTCTTCTTCCATCTGTCAGGAAGCAGCAGCTACCCTGAGGCTTAAAGACAGAATCAGAGAGCTGAAGGGAGACGAGTGATCGACGCCTCTCCTGAGACACCGGCTGCTCTGATGTATATTCAGGAGAACAGAAAAAAGGTGACGAACTTATTGGAAATGTGTCAGGGGCCATTGGATGTTGGGACAGTGAGGCGTCCTGCCAGGAGACAGAGCAGGTCTGGGATCAGCCCAGAGGCCGTCCCCTTCCCGACCCCTCTGGAGCGCCGCCCCTCTGGAGCGCCGCCCCTCTGGAGCGCCGCGCCGCCCTTCTGGAGCGCCGCCCTTCTGCGTCAGCCGGTTACCATGGAGGACAGGATGAAAAATAACAACCAGCCACCTGAGCACCTATATGCAGATTTTACATAAAAGAAGAGCCTGCCCTGTTTGAAGCTGGATGATGTGTCTGATGGCGTCTGCACACCGCATGGGGGTGGAAATCACAGTGTGAGGGGGCAACAGAAGCTGTGGGGCATTTTTAGGCACTTTTACCTTCCTGCTGTACAAACAGATTTATTTCAACTTCAACAAAAAGATGTAGGAAAAATTAAACAGAAAACTTTGCCTGTTCTCATTTGATCTGGTTGTGCTTATAAGTGAAGGTTGCAGCTCTAACTTGGAGTCTGATCAAGACGTAGTTTATTTCACTAGTTTCACATATTTTATAGGTGAATCTCATATTATATGAATTCATTGCAGACAGGATTTATTTCTGTTAATTCTGAACAAAAATAAAGATCCTCTGAACATTTGGACATTACAGACAAATAAAAACAGGCTGTAAGACAGAAATGGGGCTGTACTACTACTGCTACTACTACTATTACTAATACTACTACTAATGTTGATAATACTATAAACCATGTCCATTTAATGTGCCTATCTGTACCCTCTTCTGAATGAATTGCTTTCAGCAGACAGTATCTTCGTAACTCAGGCTGTTCTGATCTTTGTAATTAATGCAGCAGGCTGAAAGTCTTTGCATCTCAGGTACAGAAGAATGGACAAACCCAGGTTTGCTATATGAAAAGCTGAAGGTTTGCTTTTCATATAGCAAACCTTCAGCTATATGAAGGTTTGTACCTTCATATAGCTCTGTGAAAAAGCCAGAATCACTCAGGATGTTTTCCACACCACTGCGGTAGATTTGGTTCTATATGAACCAAAACTGCAACACTTCCGTTTCCACCTCCAGCTGCTGTGGTTCTGAGTCAAACCAACCTGTTCCCCTCCTGGCCTGTGGGGGCGCTGCACCAAGAACCACTGAAGGAAACCACACAAAAACATCTGAAGACACTGAGAGCAACTTCCTCCTTCACTAGATCGAAACAAGATGGAGGCGTCATATTTTAGCTCTTAGAGGATTTCTCTTTAGTCTTTGCTAAAGACCAGGAGCCATTTCTCCTGCTAATGCTAGGCTAGCACTTTTGTTTTGGTTGTATTTACCCAGAATGCCCTGCACTGTAGTCCACTTCTTGCTTTTGGAGCGGTCTCCGGTCCGCTTGGCGTTCACATATGCATTTAAACTGAAGCAGAGTTTCCTTCAACTGAACCCAGACTGAGGTTTGTAGACGGACTAGTTTGATTTTTCATTCACATCTCCCCAAACGAACCGGATTTTATAGGCAGACGGACTGGAGTTGGATTGAATCGGACTGAACTTGGTGGTGTGAATGATGCAGCCTTAATGTCATGAAGCTTTCGGTTCTTAAGCGTTTTAATCGTGTATGAAGTTGCAAATTGTTTTTCTCAAATTTCTTTGTAAAACTTTTTATGGTCTTATTCTTTGAAGGATGAAAGGAAGCCAAGTAAACATTAATTTAGACGGCCTCTGATTTAAAGCTGCATTATGAGATTTTTCATCACTGATGGCTCAGAGGTGCAAAGCTGTAAAAAGTATATATCTGTTTAGAGGTTCATTTTAGCTAAACACACAAAACTGCAAATGTTATTTCATGAGTCATAAAAAGCCTGAGTGCATAAAGAGAATAAAAAAGCATGCGGTGTGTTCATGGAAGAGTGATAAAGCGCTCCTGCGGAGCGCCGCTCCCTTTCTGACCTCTGCTGCTGCGCACCTGGCAGAGCTGTCAGCACAGAGAGAAATCCTGACAGAGGGACCAGGAATGTTGTCCCGTCTCCGGTCGGGGCGCCGCTGTTTGGCTGACCTCTTCCTGCAGCAGAGCTGAGGGCGGCAGAATCACTGAGGCGCTCGCTCGCTTCAGGAGAGGCTGACCTGGCGCTCAGAGCCTGCAGAGGAGCTGCTGATGTCACAAACACTCAAAGCACATCCACACCCCGAGATTCAATGAGACACAAACTCTCTTCAGCAAAACGCTTCCAGTTCTACATAAAATGGTTCTCTGAGAAACTGAAACAGAAAAGAATCGTTGATGAATCACTTTCAGCTCAGAGCTTCATTCAGTCCGGCTCTGTGGTCACTGACCGTCAAGGACGGGTTGCATGGTTGTGTAACACACTCATGCAGCACAGAGACCAAGAGCTAAACAATCTAAAGGAAACTTAAGGATAAACCAGATAAAACGGTTAATAGAAAATAGTCTTACTGCTGGCAAAATGCATTGATATTAATATTTTTTCTGCTTCTCTAAAATCGGCAAACAACATGAAGTGAGCTAAAAGTGGAAGCTTTTTGTCTCAGCAGCAAAACTTAAAGTTTATGATATGCAGACCTAGATTTATTACATATTAACATTTTAACCTGTTGATAATGAAGTGCTCTTACCGGCCTGTGTGAACCCCAACGTTCAATCCTAGGACCCCTCTTATCCAATATCTATACTGAATAAGAGTTGTTGTTTAAATATTAATAATGTTAAAGAAATTAAAGATGTTTTTGACATTACTGACCTTTCTATAGATCTGTCCATGTCCAGCTTATTCCTTCGTATTTACTTGCATGCAGAGCCAGTCGCTACGATCTGATCTCAGGTTGGATTTCCATGCCAGGGGTGAAAGGTCATCGCTAAATCCTGGTTAGCCTGGATGAACATTAACGGCAGGTTTGAAGAGAAACAGCCAAGGACAGGAGAACTAATGTAAGAACCATCATGTCTGTCACACACAGGTTCAGATTGTATTTGGAAGAAGGAATCTTTCACATCTCTAAACAATAAACCAGGTTCCAGAGGGTTTTATCTGCAGCTCACTTTCAGAGGTTAAGTCTTTACCAAATGAGCTGAACTCAAATCGACTGAATCATTTAGCTGCTCTCAACAGCTCCCAATGACCGTATTCCTTAAGAAGCGGAAACTGTGCTGCGTTTTGGATTTAATGACAGCATTTTCACTAGACTGCAAGTCTCAGCAGATTCAGACTCAAAACATTTCAGCGCTTACATCAGAGAAAAGGAAAGTGCAAAGCGGAGAGAAATAGAAAAAAGGATGTTTGCTAAAAAAAAACTTTTAAAAGTCTCAAAGGAAAATCTGAATCCTCTGATACTTTCTTTGTAAGCAGTTGGGAAAGCTCTTGTGCATTCAGGTCAGCAGGATTCATGATAAATTCATGAATAGAAACCAACGATTAGAGAAAATTGCTTGATGAACTCAAAGCTTTCCTTCACATTTCTGCTGTGCAGCCGCCATGAATCCTCCCTGTGGTTGAGCTGTAAATGCATACTGATGAGCAAACTACTGCCATGTCCTACAGCTGCCCTTCGTCTTAATGACCGCCAGCTTGAAATCTCTCAAAACAGAATTTAAATATCCAGCGCCGTCCTGGACAATTCACGGTAAGTTCAGGCTGTCGGAGAAGATGGCGCAGAGTTGAAACCAAGCGGTGATTTGTTTCACCGTCCTTGGTCTGACTCTCTTTGGCTGCAATTACCCAACAAATTACTTATGTTTAAAGCATCTCCACATTCAAAAGGTTAAATTGTTACATATTTTTCAGAAAGGACTAAGTTTATGATTTTAAAACATATGCACCAGATGATGTTACTGTTATGAGGAATAATGCCATCCTTGCTTTTGTCCTTTTTGCTTTTTTTTAAGTTAAAGAATCCAAGTCATTTTAGTATCATTAGACAGTGTTGTGCTTTGGAATCACATTTTTAATAACTTTGAATTGAAGAAAACTCGTCCTGGCATCAGCAGTTCGTTAACTCTCCATCAGGGCCTTAACAAACTGTTACTCACCATCTTTAGGAAGGGAAACTTTCATTCTTTAGACAGAAAAGAGACGCATTTCCCCAAGGAGAGAGGTATAAGTGTGTGTGTGGATGAGCGTGTGCAGGCACGTGCGTGTGTGTGAGCATGTGCAGGCGGGTGTGTGTGTGTGTGGATGCGCGTGCAGGCATGTGTGTGTGTGTGTGACTTTGTCACCTGGAGGTGCTCAGTTGTTAAAGTGTAGAAACACTCAGCTCAGGCAGGTGAACTCGCCCTTGAAAGGCCTCTGCTGCCCCAGGCAGAACGAGGCAGCGCCCCAGGGCAGCCATCTGCCCGACACAGGGGCACAGGAGCAGCAGCCTGCGGGGCAAAGAGGCACCGGGTGAGATGTGGGGCAACAAGCACCCTCTGACCCAGTCATCTCCCTCTGTGGAGGGCAAACCTGGGACCCAATCCCCGAGGCAACCAAGTGCCCCCAACTGACTGCTCAGCATCAAGCAGCGGAGATTCACCCAGAACCCCCAACATGCCCGTAATAACAGCCTGAGCTCAAAGGGACAAAGGGGAGGGCAAAGCACCGGCTGACCTGGTGAGCAGCACTGGGGGTAAAGAGAGAGAGACGACACCAGAGCCCTGAACCCCCCCAGTACCCGCCCGGCCCGACGCGCCCTGGGAGACAGATCACCCAACCGGAGCCCAACACTCCGGGCATGGCCTGAGAACCCACACAGACCAGGAGTCCCCCAGGGCGTCCCTACACCGCCAGTCCCCCAAGAACCAGCAAACCCACTGGGCCGGCAGCAAAGCAGGACCGGCTGTGAAATCATGTCACAGTCCAACGTACAGTCCAGATCGGATTGATAATACACGCTTCTCTGTTCAAAGTTCCACTTTATTCACTTTCAGTCCAACAATATAAACAGAAAAATTATAAAAACTAATTAAACAAACTAAACATTTTCCTGTTTTTCTGCAGAGTTGAACAGTTTATGAATTTGGATTTAAACTGCTTATGCATGCAGTCAGATCCAATCAGAATCCATGTTCTAATTATGGCATCTCTATGCTGTGGGGACCCTGAGCATGGTGGGGGGATCTGGTCTATGATACAGAACACTAAAGACCTGAGCATGGGCTTAGATTCACCTTCCAACAGCCCATAATACTCACATTAGACATTTACTTCATGTAGTTGCATCAAGGCCATTCAAATGTTGATTATTTAGGGTTTTTTCTCAAACAGAATGAAATATTTTAGATTTTAGTTTATGGTTTCCTAACCTGAGGCAGGAGAATTTATCTTCACCTCTGCCACCTAGTGGGCTAAACTGGTACTCCTGTCTGAAGAAAGCAGAAATAAAACAGTTATCAAGCCTAAACATTTCTTTCTTTATTTGTGAAAATGATTATATGATGTTTAGTCAGGTGGACTGCAGAAGCCTGGTGTTCAGATCATCGTTGCATCCCTTCAGTGGTCTCACATCCAACTCATTACAGTCTGACTCAGGCTCTTCTCTGGTACTTTGTCTCAGTTTCAGAGTTTTTCTTTCTCTGCAGGGAGTTTTATTCTCTCACTGTCCCAATATTTCCCACAGCAGCCAAAACGTTTGCAGTCCGTTAACCTCAGGAGATTGTAAATCAACTGCTTCCATTACGCATGTAATTTATACTCTTAAATTAAATAAGCAATCCCAACTCCAATGATGGGATCATATTCAATTGAATTACTGAAAGTGTTCAGCCTAAAGTGCAGGATGATTGATGAGGAATATTTTAATGAACATCTAGAGACACAAGCCGGATGTTGGTGGAAAATCAAAACACTTCATCCTATTCAAGCATCTGCTGTGGATTTTAGAGTAAAAGTTCATTTCTACCTGGCAGTTACAGATGTGGCGTTAAAAAGAGCTGATCCACCCAACACAGAAACAGAGACATACCTTACCTGAGCTCAGGAAAGGCATGTCTTCAAGCAGGTGAAGCTCGTTTCACCTGCTTGCATCCAGGATCGCCTTCATTCAAGCCGTTTAATGGAAAGCTCCAATGTTTGACTCCATCCAACCATCACTCATCAACAAAGAGCAATCGTCCACTTCACAGCTGAGAACCACAACCTCAGACTACAAACACAGACAATCATCCTTTACACTCGAATGTAAAACCTGTAGAGTTCAATGAATGGACCAACACCACCAACAGAACCACATCATCCACACAAACAAAGCAGTGACCTTAAACTTTTCAAAGCAGAGGCCTTCATTTCTAAAAGAAACAAGACGTAAACTTAGTGGACATGCATTCCGCTTTGGATAGCCCAACAACAGTATCTACAGCTACAACCCTCACAAAAGGCCAGATCCACAAAATACATGTGGATCTAGAAATGCAAACTCTCAACAGAGCTGCTAAGACGTAAAGAGGGCTCAGCAAAGATCTGAACCCTCGTTCCCTGACCTGGATGAAAGCCACTCTGTTTTCCCTCCTGATAGTCCGGTAGACTCGGTTCGACTGAGGTCCAAAGCTGCAACATTTGTTCCATCTCCAGCTGCTGTGGTTCTCTGTCTCACTGCACTGAGTCAAACCAGCCAAACCCTTTGAAAAGCCTGTTCCCCTCCTGGCCTGTGGGGGCGCTGCACCAAGAACCACTGAAGGAAACTACATGAAAACCACTGAAGACTCTGAGTTTCCTTTTCCTGCCAGGTGTGTCCAGATCCATCCAGCCTCTGAAAGCTACTTTCTTCAAGCACCAGCTCATCCTGGGACATAATACCTGCATTGTTTATGATAAAATTATAATGTATAGCAGTTTCAGAGAAAGTGTGGTGGAATATTCAGTGGAGTCCATCCTGTCCACAGTAACTGGTTCTGGAACCATTGTTGCTATAAGAAAATCTCTTGGATTTCCTTTCACAGGGAACAGTACATCTGGCTCAGTTTGTCTGATTTTTTCTCTCTTTTCTCCAAACTCCTGACAGAAAACAACAGTTATTGCTCAAATAGGCTCTAAATAACTGGATATGATCTGGACCTGTGTTTGGAGATGGCATTTACTGCAAACTGGTGTTGTAAATAAGCTGAACTGAAATAAAAAGAGAAAAACTCACATTTATTTCATAACTGTAAATTACAGGCAGGTTAACTGTGACCTTCTATGTCAGATTCAAGTGCCAGAATAAGAAGCATTACATTCTGGAGGGAAAGCATGAAGATTTGTCTAGTGAAGCCGACGGCATCATTACAAAATGAAAACGACAGCAGAAAGTTAACCTGCTGACATCAGAATCACATCGCAGTTCACTTTAAAAAAACAACTTTTGTTGTTTGCATCATCTCCTGTCTGTTTGTTGTTCCTTAAAAAACCCTCAATCAGTCTCTCTATATCATTTCGTATTTGTATTTTTAGCAGAAAATATCTTTAAAACTGTGCAGAGCCGGAGTCAAATGAATTGCTTTGAAGAGTTTCCTCACGTGGAAACCGTGCCGAGTCATTGCAGCTTCCTGACAGTGATGTATCGGTGAAGTTCGTGATAGGTGACCTCCTCAGGTGTTTAAACGCCTCATCCTGCTCTGAAACAAACTCTCTCCTTATGAGCTCCAGGGTGTGTTTTTCTGCTGCAAACACGTGTGTGTGTGCAGAAAGAAGAACCTCTGTCAGGATGTGTGCTGTGCCAAGACATGACTGGAATAAACTGCAGACCTCATTTAAGAGATGCTTCTATAAACTCAATGTTCTTCTAGGTTAACACACAAGAAATAATTTTTAAGAGCTGTTATTTAGTTTATGTGTATTGGATGATAAATGTCAGAAATATTTACACTGTTGGTTAAATATAGCGGTAAAAAGTGAAATCTTTTGATCCTGGCTGTCAGCTCTGACAGTAAATTCAGTTTTGCAGATTAAAGTTATCTCAGAAAGGTGATCCTCCATGACTTCAGGTTGGAAAATGAAAGCTAAGTAGCTGAAAGGTGGGTGTGTGGAGTTAGAGGAAGCGAGCTGATCAGACCTCTAACCACTGATCATGTCCACCTGAAACCAGCAGCCACACACCACGTCTTGCATAACGTGTTGCATAAATCTGCTGCTAACAGCATGAGGTCGAGTGATATCGTGGGATGTGAAAGAGCCTTGAGAACCAAAATTCTCCTAAAACAGGTCCGGTCCAACCTCCACTGAGGTCAGGTCCATAACATAATGTTTATTTATATGGTGATGATCCGTCAGGATATTTCAAGGCTTATTGGTTACACAACAAGTTCAACATGTGTCATCTGCTTCAGAGATAATAATTCTGGTTTCTTCTTATTAACACAGACTTTCCTCATCAGGGTCATTTAATAAAATCCGTTTTAATGAGATGAAAACTTCTTCCACACAAACTATAGAAACGTATAAGAGGAGTTTTTGAAATTCAATGTTGTAAAGAAAACATAATAAATAACTTCAGAACTTCTGCTTTTATCTCTCTATATCCCAGACAGTTTCACTGAAAAACAAACACAACTGAAAAAAGCTGCAACGACTTTTCTGCCCAAGAGGACATCCTGGAAGCGATCTGTTCTAGCAGTCAGCCTCCTTAAGCTTCACTAAACCTGATGTTCCTGAAGGTTTGAATCCTTTAGCCTCAGCAAGAGTCTCCAGAGGCAACAAATGGTCAGAATTATTTCCCTTTATGAAGGTATCAGTCAGTAGAAGGGTAAAAGAAATCCACAGCATTAGAACAGTGAGCACATTCAGGACCTCAGGGCAGGTCCTGATGTCAAAGTTACTAATTGACTTCTTTGTGTCAGTAACTTTATATCAGACTGAAAATCACATGAGAGATTCCTCAAGGCTCCGTCTTGGAGCCCCTCATATGTGACATCTACCTGGTTCTGCTAGCTCAGCTTATAACAAGTAAAGATTAGTTACCATAGCTACGCAGATGACACACAGCTCTACAATACAATGTAGTCTTTGAGTAGAAGCATAGAACAAATCAATGCATTTTCACAACCTGTAATAAACAAAAGCAGCAAAATCGCTGCTGCTTGTGTCTGAGATGAGAAATATTTTCTGTTTGTAAAAGTATCAGTCAGTGATGGAAGTTTTCTGTGAGTTTCTGAATTTAACATTAAATCAACAAAATCAAAGAAAACAAAATGAAGCATGAACAATAAAAAAAGATTTCTCTGGTCTGATGTTGGTCCTGATTGAAATGGCATGTTTGACAGGGAGGTCCAAAGTGTGGCCCCGGAGCCATTTAAAGACCTCAGCATGATTTTCTGTGGCCCTTCTCAGAATTAGTTAAATAATTCAACCTATTCAGCTTGTTTTACAAAAATATTTGTTGCAATCTCAATAAAAATTTTGTCCTCCATTAAGTACTTTTAAGTTTGTACATTCCTTCCCTGTAGGGTCGTTTCCATGACGATATTTGGGGAACAGCATTTTTCCCTGTGAGCCAAACAGTGTTGCAGACTGATAGACTTTCAGATGAGTGAAATGCTCGGCTGGTTCAGCGATGGGATGAATGAGTGTGTGTGTGTGTGTGTGGGTGTGCGTGTGTGTGTGTGTGCGTGTGTGCGTGTCGGTGTGTGTGTGCGTGTGTGTGTGTGTGTGTGTGTGCGTGAGTGCGTTTGGGGGGAGGGGGTGTGGGGGGGGGTGTGTGCATGTGTGCGTGTGTGTGTGTGTGTGGGTGTGTGTGTATGCGTGCGTGCGTGTGTGTGTGTGGGTGTAGGTAGGTGTGTGTGTGCGTGTGTGTGTGTGTGTGTTTTGGGAACGTGAGCTTTCATTTTCGGATGCGACACTCTTCTTGGTTGCTGCTGTTCCACACGCAGAAACAAATCTGACGCTTTAATGAAAAGCTTTCTGGGAATGTCATTGGCCTGACGGTCGAAGGAGAATCTGTGACAGCTGGAAAACAGGAGGATTCACTCTGTGGACATCCACTTAGAGAAGCAATAGGGATGAGGGGCTGGTAACAATCCAGGATGTAAAATGCAGTTGGAGGTTCTCTGGACTGTGAACAAATGTGATGCAAGGATGGCAACAGCCAGTACAACATTGCTGCTGGGTTCATTTGGTTCTGCTCTGCAGAGCTTTCCCTCTCTGACCTGCAGAGGACTGAGCTGGCCATGGCTGCAAGCGGGAAGCGAACATGCGCCCCCTAGTGGGCTGCGGCCAGGGATCTGATCATCTCTGGGTGAGATACTTCACTATTTTCCTAATTTAATCCTGACCAGAGGCATTAATCTGCAGCTGATGAAGCTCAGAATGAGCAGAGCAGAGAGTGTGGATCAGACAAACACCTTCTTACCTCCAGAGTTGCTCAACAACAAGTGACCTCAGTTCACAGCAGCTTAAACAATCTTTTTTATTTGATAATCCCCTCATCATTGGAAGATGATCAAAATAGATTTTCTCCCAGAGAGCAGACTAATGAATTGATGGTGACCGCTTTCACAGCTCGTAAACGTTTGACGGCACATTTGTCCCAACATGCAGGCTACACCAGACAAAAAGCTGGTAATTCAGCTCCTCCTTCAGATTACTATGCTAATGTGATTATTTCTGCGCTCTTGTTCAGCAGTGATTAAGTAACGCACAAACCGCAGCTGTCATCTCAGCACCGCACTGATTTGATACGTGAAATATCGCACAAGTGACCGTGGCCGTTTTGCTAGAGGATAGTGATAAACCTTCCCAGGCTTAATATCCCGGGGGGAGGAGATAAAATATATGCAAGGAAAATTGTTTTGCTAACGGAGAAAAAAAAGCCCTGATCATGATGCATGCTCTGTGCACAAACACACAGCGAGTATTAATTCTAGGAGCATAAATATGGAAATGAAGCCATAAAACTTAGCAGAGCTGACAATGTCTGAGTCAAATAGGTCTGGAGACAAAAGGCCACATCAGTCAGCAATTCCCCAAATATCCACTCTGAAAGTGAATCCTGGGCTGCATGAATAAACAATTGTTTGTTTTTTGGCAGCAGAATCTAACTTTAAAAAACAGATTTTCTGTCGGCTGCCTGATTTGATTAAAGAAGCAAATATCAGTTCACACCTGCTCTTACAAGTTTTAATGATGTTATATGGAACAAAGGACCAAATAACCCAAACATCTACAAAAACAACCATTCAGTAGGTACTCATGTCACATAAATCATACATAATCCACTTTTCCTCATGCCATTACATTTAGATGAGTTTGTGGTTTAGTTGTGAAATCTTCTACTCTGTTCACATTGGTTTATTTTATTGTATTTATTTATTCTAGTTTTCATCTTTGTTAAGCCAACTTCCTTTCAAATATTTTAAAATAATTGAGGTTTGACTGCGACAGACTGGCGACCTGTTCAGGTGACCCCGCCTCTCGCCCGGAACGTACCTGGAGAGGCAGCAGCACCTCCTGACCCGTTAGGGACAAGGTGTTAGAAAATGGATGGATGGATGGATGGATGGATGGATGGATGGATGGATGGATGGATGGATGGATGGATGGATGGATGGATGGATCGATGGATGGATCGATGGATGGATCGATGGATGGATCGATGGATGGAATTGAGGTTTGATATCAGTTGCTTAGAGATCCATCAAACCAGCACCACATTTGGATTTAAAAACATCCAATCTGTAAATAAAGTCAAATCAATACATGTGACAAAAACTGTGATTCAGAACAGTTTTTTCACAGTATCCTTTCTCTGCGGTAAACATTCATGTCTCAACATATTCCTTATGGTAGCTGTGGTAGTTGTGCAAGCCTCACTTTTCTCCACATAATTAATTTTACTCCTACAGCTGTCTGCATCCTGTTCCTTACATGTACCATATTTTCCGCACTATAAGGCGCACCTAAAAACCTTCAATTTTCTCAAAAGCCGACAGTGCGCCTTATAATCCGGTGCGCCTTATATATGGACCAATACTGAGCCACAACAGAGCAGCCGCCGACTTCATTTTCCCCGTAGAAGAAGAAGCGCGCGGTGCATGCTGGGCTCATTATGAGAATTTGAGGTATATATATTAGGATTCAATAGATGGCAGTAGTGCAACAATAATGGATGCAA
>CAEFZX010009380.1:0-12416 GCA_903066825.1 Alfaro cultratus | reverse complement strand
AGGAGGTGGTGGAGTCATTTTTTGGGCCGAAATCATGGGGAGAGAGCTGGTCGGCCCCTTCAGAGTCCCCGAAGGTGTGAAAATGACCTCAGCAAAGTATATGGACTTTTTTTTTTTTCTCCTCCAGGGGGTCTTTTGTGGGCTCTAGTGTCCCTTATATGAAAGTAGGCTGACAGGAAAGGGGGAAGGAGAGTGGGGAAGACATGCGGCAAATATCGGCGGGTCCGGGAATCGAACCTGCAACGGCCACGTCAAGGACTCAAGGCCTCCAAACATGGGTTACACTATCCCTTACGCTACCACAGTACGCCCGTATATGGACTTTCTGACTGATCACTTTCTTTCATGGTTCAAAAAGAAGAGCCGTACCTTCCGTAGCAAAATCATCTTCATGCATGATAATGCACCATCTCATGCTGCACGGAGCATGAGATGGTTCAGTAAAATTTCATTTATACTGTAATAGTTCACGACTTGAAAATTATACTGACCATCATTTGCATTGACCATTTAAGAAAATCTGAGAAAATATCACTTGCATAATAATTTGGAACACGGTGTAGAGCTCCTACCTGAGCGGTGTAGTGGGCCTCCTGCTGCCGTTGGGCCCCGGGTTCGCAGGCGCAGGCCTGCTGCCGAAGCTGCTCCAGACGGCTCTCCAGCTCCAGCTGCTCCTGCCGGGCCTGTCCGAGCCGCCGTGCTTGCTCACTGTGCACCGCCTCCAGCTCGCTGCGGAGCTCCCGCTGCTCCGCGCTCAGCTCCCGTAGCCTCGCCGCCTCACCCCCACGCAACGCCTCCAGCTCCTGGACGCACAGAATCCAAGACAAGAACGATCTGAGTAACGGTGATAATAATCCCTTACACTGAGCCTGCAGGAGAAACACTTTGCAATACAACTTCTTCTCAGGGAGGTTAGACTTTGTGCTTCCACCGCTGCCCAAAACCTGACAGAATCCAAAACTGTGATTGTAACCTATGACTTGTATTTGCACATAGTTTCAATCATTTCTGCAGATAAAATAGGATTATTTTGTCCACTTTTACTCTGATGTGCCAAAATTATTCAAGTCTGACATCTCAGAGTAAATGCAGCTGCTTTGTGTAACCCTCAGAGGTTAATCAGAGAACATTAGTGACAATTACGCTCTCCTAGGAGAGTTATATCTTATGTTTTAAATAACGGTTAATCTGTCATACAGAAATTGAAGAACTAAACTAACAAATAGGCTGAATAGGGAGAGGATTAATCCAACAAACCACTGAAAGGCCTAAGATTACTCTGAAGGACCTGCATAGATCCTCAGCTCATGTGGGAGAGTCTATTAGCATAATGATTATTAGGCTTGCATCATAATTCTTGTTTAAAGTTGTTTAGCAAACATGAGCAAGAAGATATTTGGTCAGATGAGAGGAAAATCAAACTATTTATGGAGAAAAATGGATCATCTATCATCTGTTGTGAAGCATGGTAAGTGGCAGCATTAGGCTGTGGGGATGCTTTTCTTCAAGAGAGACAGCGAAACTGCTTGATGGGAAGATGGCCAGAGATTGAGCTAAACACAGCAAGAAAAGTAGTTCTGGTTGACAACCTTGAATACATGCTGAGCGCAAATGCACACCACACTTTTAAGATTTTTACACTGTACAATGTACAATGTACTTTGTGTTGAACTATCTCAAAAGTCTGCAACCCGCGGGACTGGAGCTGCAAATGGCTATTTGGACTTTCAACAATGACTCTTAATAATTTAGCTAAAACTATAGAAATAAAGTGAAGATTTTAGCTGTTGGAATAAATCTTGCATTAAATTTCCACAACAAAATGACAGAATTATCAGTAATATTATTTAGATTTTCTTCTCACTGTGTTGTAAACTTTTTTTATTTACATCCTTTTCCACAAACATCAACCTCCTTTAAAATAAAATGTATCAATCCTCTTCATATAAATGTTTGTCTTTATTTTAAAATCTAAAAGCAGAAATAAAATGGTGGTTCTTTAAATGTGACCACAAGTTTCCTATAGTAGATTTTTATTTTAAAATTTTAAATTTGTCTCTTCTCAATAGGTTAAGTAACATTTGTGCCTCTGAATGAGTTTTATGTAGCTGGACATGTAAAGATTTCAGACCACTGATCTATACCTAGAAAACACATTGAAGTTTGTTGCTGTGACTTTAAAAAGTTCAGGGAATATCAATAATTTTGCAATGTACGTGAAATTTTGTATAAAAAAATGAATGGGAAATTAGTGGGTATAAATAGAAAAATATTTCCTAATGCAAGTGTTTGGATGGAGAGAAGGCGAGGTGGAGGTTGGGTTGGTGTCATTTCCATGTCATCTCCTTTAATGATGGCAACAACGGTTCCAGTCGGGTTTATCTGCAGCTCGTTTCTGTTTCCATCCATCAACTCACCATTTCCAGCTGCAGCTGTTTCTGCAGGGTGGAGTTCAGCTTCTCCTGCTGTGTGCTGTACATCTGCATGATCTCCAAAACAATCCTGTCCTTGTCGTCCTCCACACCCCCCACCGCCGCCGCTGACGGCGCGGCGACGGCTGCGCTCATGTCCTTTGACGCCGGTTCCGTTTCCGACGACAGCATCGACGCAGACCGAGGAAGAGATGCCGGAGGAGGAGTGTGGGAGGGGATGTGGGTGGCTTTCTTGCAGCACGGGCTGCTCGTCTCCATGGAAACTGCCTGGGTTTGGCTTTCCCGCTCAGTGGCCAAGGCAGCAGCCACCACGCTCTGGGATTTGGCCTCCACGGCGCCGGCCGTGACAGGAGGCGACGCGTGGAGATCTGAGGAAGGCAAGAAAGAGAAGAGAGTGAGGATGGGAAGGGAGAAGAGGAGATAAAAAGAAAAGCAGAGGAAGTGGTTGAAAGACAAGAAGAAGTGCGAGTCGTGTTGGTGTGCACACGCTTAGTAACACCCTCACACAACCTCATAAAACATTGCACTTCTTCCGAGGAACCAAACACTCGCCCACAATTTCTGTTTGTGTTTGCCCTCAGACACAGAAACAGGAATAAAGGTGAGCTGTGTAGGTGAGCTGCTCCGCTGCGTCTCCTTGTTTTTTTAAACTCCGGCTTGTTCCCCTAACTGTGGTCTTTAAGGTGTGTGCATCATGGGAAACGGTCGGCTGGATGCTAATCTCTGGCACAAATCATTATTCAAATTGATTCAAAGCCACAGAGCTAATATTAGATCCTCTATTCAAACCAGCAGTTTGGTAAAGAGGAAGGGAAACACTGCACTACGGCAGTTCACGGCCTACTTTCTACAGCGTCTAAAAGGAGAAAAATCCAGATTGGTCTGGAAAAAGGCAGGGAGGAAGGAGGAAAAGCTCACTCTGAGAGGAGTGGGCGGAGAATTTGACAGCAGACTGAGAGATGAAGGGAGCCAGAGAGGGAAGAGACAATGATGGATGGATGGACGGAAGAAGAGAAGTATGGGAACAGACGGAGAGTCGGCTCAGAGAGGTTGCGTTGCCGGCTGCCAGGAAAACAGAGAGAGACAGAGAGATGGAGAACGGAGGGAAGGAGGACAGATTGGTTGGACAGCAGAAAGAGAAAGAGAGAAATACGCAGGCTGGCAATCAGAAGGTGCATTATTAACGACAGACTGAAACCGTTCCTCTGATTCATCCTTTTTTTTTTATGTATATGTGAACGCACGGCGTGAAAAAGGAGGTCACCAGCGCGTCAGACGTGCGGCAGCCCGCAGTGTTGTTATCCGAAGGTCAACGAGTGACTCTGTACATGGGAGCGGGCTGCAGAGTTTTCAGTGCTGGAAGTTGCTGCTGAGCATGTGTCAGCTCAGAGTGAGCTGCGTGAACTTGATATGCCTGTCATTTATGCTTATGCTGCATGCAAACAGCTGCTGCTTCGCTGTATTGCTGTCACGTATTTATAGCACGTACACATTAGACTGTGTCCAATACGCGTGCAAAAGAGTTCTAATTAAATATGAAGGATTTATTTAATGGGGTAAAAAAAGCTGCGTTTGAAAATTATTTATTGTTAAATTGGATCAAATTAATATTAATGAACCTTCTGTGTTTCACTCTTGTATTTGCTAACTGCTATTAAAATAAATGTACTCTGTATTAAGCGTTTTCATCAGCTTATTAGCTTCAAAATAATCATTTGAGCCAACTGCTTATAGATTTGAACATATGGTACATTCATCCAACATTTATTTATGAGTTGCATATCTGTAAGTTATTATTTTTTTTATCTAAAAAGAAATGTTAGGGCGTTTTCAACTAACACACCGTCCATACGAACACCTGTGATAGAGACGTGTAAAAAGGCTAAAAATAAACTTTAATCTTTCATTGCAGCAACAAAAAGAATCAACCTTTAATTTCCCCTAACTTTAATAAATGAAAGTTTTACTCACAATAACTATATTTTTACCTTGAAGAAAAAGCACATATCATAAGGGTTGCATTCAAAATTAAATATTGGTAAATTATTGTTTAAGAAGATTAAAACTACAACTATTTTGGGCCTTAATTAATATTTTATTCTGATTAGTCTGCATTTTTCAGATTTCAGACTACCTTAATTTTAGTGCTAACATTTTTATTTATTTATTTTTTTGAAAACCTTTGGTTTATTTCAGCATGTTTCTGAAGAAGAAAGCAACATAAAGTGTTTAGATGTTCTTCTTGTTTCCAGTAAAATATTTTCAAACAAAAAGTGGATTTTTGTACAGGTAAGTTCACAGTTCGCTGCGTTTCCTACTGACCCATTGGTGGCTCTTCGTGGCCCAGCATCCTGCGGCTGTAGTGATGCTTGAGCAGGGCGCCGAACACCTCGGGGCTCATCTCCGCCTCCGTCCTCAGAGAAACGTTGGGAGCCACCATCTTATCGTATGTGTACAGGTAGTAACTGGAAAACAGAGGTGAAGAGTTAAAAATTAAGCATTTAAATGCGTGAAGATACAATACTTTTGTTTTTCAGTGTAATCCCAGATTTTATACACACTGAACTTTTTGTTACTGTGACATGCTACAACTGCAAATAAGTATTTTATCAGGATTACATGCAACAGACGAACACAAAGCAGTAGTCCCACAGCATGATAGTCCCACTACCAGGTTTTACAATCCCTTTTGGTGAATTTAAAAGTTTTATTTGAAAAAATTTAACTATGTCAGACCTTAAAAAACTTAGAATTATATCATATTAAAGTTAACACTGATAATGGATGATATTTACTACTGAGGTGACTTCAAAAGACAAAATGCTTTATTTTTTAGGGGCATTAAAGTAAAATGGAGTGAACACATACATGCCACACTTTTAACTTTTTATTTGTAAAAAGAAAAGTTCACAATCATGTTCTATTATGTAAAATGTAAAAATACATGTAAGTTTGTGATTTCAAAATGTAAAAAAAAAAAAGGTCCAAGAATCAGGAGTATTTTCAGAACTTTGAAATGTGTTTAAAAATATCCACCATTTCTGCTTTAGGTCTGATAAAGGTGGTTTAGATTCCTTTCAGCGATTTCACCAAAAACTATAAATAGCAAAGAGTTATGGGCTCCAGAATGCTGTGTTGCCCTTTACAATAAACACATATGAAACAAAGAACAATCTCCGTTTGCTATCTCTTTTAGCTCAAAGCAGCGCGATAAATCTCAGAGCAGGAGCTAAACAAAACGCTGTGTGGAATATGGATATTCCTTATCGTGTGTTGCCAGGATCTCAGCCTAAACAGACCTTCAGCTTATCACAAACTTCCAGGTAGTGCCGCACAACGGGGAGACAGATAGTGCCTGGAGATGCTCCGAAGCCACTGAGTCAACACTCATCTGTGTGGCGCTCTGGACCCTCCCCCCACCAGCAGCCCCGGCTTCAGAGCGCGCCGAGGCTGGAGCAGTGAACTAGGTTAAGCCTGACAGCTCAGCGGGGCTCTGTTCAAAACTCCACCAACCAAGACATTCCTGCTCTCCCTCTGGATGGGAACGAGGCGCTGCCTATCTGCCTGCGCGGGGAAATGAAGCTCCTTCACTTAAAACAACTGAGACCTGATTGAATAATGCAAGGCAGGCTTGCATTAGACACGTGCCCCTCTAGTGGATTCCTGCGACAACCGAAACTGAACCTCGTCTGGCTCTGAACTGGTGCTCCAATCTGGTCTATGCATGTAAACGTGAAATCTCATGATGCCACCGGGTGATCGTGGCTCTAATCTCTCCCTCCCATCCTCTAATTCGTCTAGCCTGACGTCTGCAAGAGTCTCCGTGGGAAGCAGTCAGACGCTGCAGTGGCTCCGTAAACCCTTTAATTCCAGGCTTTAATCTGGGAGAGATTACTGTGTTACCTAAAATGGAGCTAGAACTAAACAGACTGGAGCATCTAGGGAAGGGATAGAAGGAGAAGCAGCAAAGAAGAAATAGAGAACAAAGGATGGACGGCCGTATTGTGGCAACTTGGAGTAAAATGGCAGAGGTCTACTACAAACATACGATTGTATCTGAACTAAGCAATATGAGACATAACGGTGCAGAAATGGACAATTTTTAGACTTCAGATTGCGTCACAGCAGGTGAGGTGCAGTACCTGGGATGGACCAGGGTGGGGTGTCCTGGCTCCTCCTTGATGTCTGTAAAAAGACGGTTGAACATCAGAGCCGGTGGGGATGGTTTCCCCTGTGGAAAAGAAAGAAGAAAAAAAGTTAAGAACAGCATAACTATGACACAAAACCACCAAAACACTGTCTTTCTAACATACTGCTATGGTTAGAGATGTTCTATACCAATTTACTGATCTGTGAAGGAAACTAGTGCAGACTGGATGAACAGTGAAACAGCAAAGTGAGACGGGAATATGCTGCACATCGCGCTCATAGGAGCCATAGTCCAATATGCATGAATACATGTGAGATGTGAATTAGGGATTACCCATAAGGCATCAGCTGAGACGATGCACATCAGAGGAGAAAATAGTCCCATCGAATGGCCTTCATTTTAACTCATTGAGTGTGGAGGGGAAGTGGATTAAGAGTCTCGTCCAACAGAACAGAGCACCTTGCGTCCGCTATGAATTAGCGAACGCAAGGTGCGAAAAGGGATAGAGGTGAGGGTCATGACCCTTAGGGGTGGGTACTGACCTTTCTCGTAGGCTCTGTGTCGGCTAACTTGTCTGAAGCGGAGCAAATTTCCACTGAGGACTTCCTCAGCTGGCTCTCATCTTCCTCTCCAGACTTCTAAAACACATGAAGAGAGAGAGAGACGGCGGGTGAGTTAACACACAAATACCATCCAGAGTTACCAAAACCACAGAGACGCGAGGATGGAGAAGAACAGAACACTCAGAAAACATAGAGTCGGTCCAACGAATCCATGGAAGTGATTGGTATTATAAGTGCAGCATGATGTCTGAAAAGCAGATGATGCACCTTTACATTACATGAACCCATTCAATCATTGACCAAATCAATGTGAGGAGCTGTCATAACTTTCTTCAGCTGAACAGAAACAAAACTAAAATTATGTTAATGAAGAGGAATGATCTAGTCAGCACTCAGCTTCACTTATTAAAGCTGGAAACTAGGGATCAGGCAAAAGTTCAGGGTGTAGTGGTCGACTCAGACATGAACTTCAAAGATACATAAAGACAATTACAAAGTCGGTCTTCTATCACCTGAAGAACATTTCCAGGATTAAAGGTCTAATGCAAGATCTAGAGAAACTCATTCACTCATTTATATTTAGTCACATTGATGACTACAACAGTGTCTTCACAGGTCAGCTCACAAATAGAGTTTTACACCTCACGGATGATAGGTCGGTCTAGAATAGCAACGGGCTAGTTACCAGTCCAAAGATATACCCATTTTTTCTAAAGTAGCAGTTTCAAATATGCAAAAATTGTCAATCAGGTTGTTCTACAACTTAAAACCCTCAGGAGATGTCATGGATGGCATCAGAGTGACTAGAATGTTTCTGGGTGAACGTTGGTCAAAACATTTGATTGGTTGTCCAAAATGAATTAAAAAAACTAGAAATAATTATATACCATGTCAATAGGAAAATAGGTAGTTGCTTTTCTCTCTTAAATATAACCAACTAGACAGTGTTGAGCGTTATTGTTTCATGGTAACTACAACAAAACCAGTGTTTTCACTAAAAACTTCATACTGTGAGAGTTTCTAACTGGTCTGTGCCTCGCTGTGATACAACACTGTGGAAAGTAAGAGAAGGCCTATAAATAAACCACAAGGAAACGCCTTGCCGACAGTCAACATGTCTTGTTGTCAGGTGCTTCTGTGCAGAGATGCAGCGCAGCTGGAGTCAAGCTCTCGCTTCAAAGCACAGATGTACATTAGAGCGTCTGCAGATGTGTTCGTTAAATACCACTGCTGCCGTCTCTGCTTTTCTGGTTCTGTGTGTGTGTTCTGAACAAACACGGGGCCGCGCTCAGCGAGAGCCCACGAACTGACACAGTTGATGCTTATCTGTGGCCTCACAGCGCTCATGCACTTTGAAGCAAATCGGCAGGTAGCGCGGATAGCACCAGAGGAAAGAGAAGCTCTGGTGAGGTAGGGACAGGCGCAGAGGGGAGATGAAGACCAGAGGAGGAGAAAATAAATGAAACAAGGTTGTAGAAAGCATCAATAATTGACTCACTCGACTTTTAAAGCCATCTATGGTGAGCAGACAGCTTCTCAACAGCTGGAGTAAAGGATTTTCCTCCACAGTGATGCATTACAGAAGCTAAGAAGAATGTGTGCAAATGATTGTGACACCTAAGTCCCAGTTATACGAGCTGCAGTTCAGCATCCGCCTGCATTCCTCTAGACATCTTAATTCTCTCTTATCACTTTTATCCAATTTGGAAAACACCATCTTTTACTGCCTGATGCACACCCCCAGGACCTCAAACCTTGTTCAACATCTATCAAACACAAACCCTGCCTCATAAAAGGGAAGCCGTTTCGCTTGCTTTATTTCATTGTAAATTGAAGACGCTCTACCTAGTTCTAATTTGTGTGGTACCTCCTGCCAGCTGAGCAGGGGACTGGCCCTTATTTACAAGGCCAAGACTGAACTAGCATGCAAATGGAGGATGGAGCTGGATGTATAGCCAGGTGTGGTGTGGAAAGCAGGAGGCTCGTCTGCTCCAGAGAGCATTTGGTTGGTGGTTTTTTCTCTTCTTTTTTTTTTCTGCTCAGAAGGAAGCACTGCAGCGCTGAAAGGAGGGGGCGAGTGAAGGAGGGGGAAAGGGAGGGTGGGATGATGGGAAAGCGAAAAGATGGAGGGAAGGGTTGAGTAATAAGAGTGAGTTGGGAGAAAAAAACAAGAAAAAAAAAACACTGCAGTAGTGGCGCCTTCTCCTCGTCAGTTTCCTTCACTGTGAAGGTTGTGTGTGTGGTGTCTGTGTGTGTGGTGTGTGTGTGTGAAAGGGAAGACAGATGGAGAGCACTGAACTGAACAGACATTAACTTCAGGTCTCTCAGGGGTCTTTCATCTGTTTGACCCCCACAACAGAGGAAGCTCCATTACTGAGACCACTTATCTACTTTGCTCTATATCTGTGCAAATCAATTAGAAGGACAGGGCTGTTTGGGATTAGGTTTCATGCTTAGGACAAACATTGCCAGAAAGAAAATGTTAAAGATTTTTTTTCACCCTTTGTGGCAACAACTGACAAATCTTCCACATTAATAATGAGGAATTCTGACCCACTCCTCTTTGCAGAATTTGTAGGGGCTTCAAAGTGTTAAAGGCCTGTTTACGGTGCATTCACACCCTAAACTAAATTCTGTTTAGTCCACTTTTTTAAAATCAAACTTTTCCTGGAAAGTCTGGTTCATTTAGGAAGGTGTGAATGCGCAATATAGCTCTAAAAACCTAGATCTCGTTTCAGATTAAGTGAACTCTGGAGCGATTCGAATGCATATGTGAATGCCAAGCAGTTTGAAGACCGCTCCAAAAGCAGGAAACAAACTACTGCGCAGGGTATTATGGGTAAATAAAACCAAAACAAACGCACAAGACAAATACTAATGGGAGAAACGACTTGTGGTCTTTTGCCAAAGACAAAAAAGAAATCCTACAACTGCTAAAATCTGATGCTACTCATTCTCCTTCAGAATTTCCTGTCACTGACCTGAATTAATGGTTGCATTAATTATTGCAAGTCATTGAAAAAAGTGTTTAAAATGACTTTATCACCACTTCCACAATGATGGATCTCTTCTGTTATTGAATTTCTTTCGACAGGGTCAAGGCTTGTTGCTTTCTGAGATCCTTTGGCCTACTTCATGTTGTTGGACAGGTTCTATTTAATTGATTGCACCAATATGGTAGTAAACAGGCCTGATCTCTGCTAACAAAACTGAACTCAAAAAACGCCATTAATCCATTATTTACTTGGATAACTTTTATTCTATTGTTACCTTTTATACATTAAAATTAATTTGATGATTTTATAACATACATTCACAGCTCCATACATTTACTCATTCCTTTCCACTACTGGTCGCTTGTCTCAGTATTTCCTGCACACCTGACAGCTTTACACCCACCACCCACACAAGAAAACACACCCAGGCTCATTATCACTGCTGCTCTCTGCTCCTTAATGAACCTGGCCGCGTGCAAATGTTCACACATATCAACAACCACTTCCCCCGTCTCGTTCCCTCAACCCCCCACCTTACTTAAGTAGCACAGATACCAGGCTGCTGCTTGGTCTTAATCTCCACTAATGAAGCACCTCTCTCATTGGAGACGTTCCTGTGACCAACACATACAGAGAGAGGCAGACGTGCTCACAAACAGCCCTTCTAACCCCCCGGATGTCTCCAGTCCTTTTGTCAGGCCTTGGCTTGCCTTATGACAATGTGGATTAGCATTCCACACACTCGCTCAGCTGAACTCTGCCCTGTTGTTCCTAATCACCAGCAGTCTGCCTGCTGCTGCAGCTACACTCACGCAGCGCTGCTGAGCGCTCCGCTCTAGACACAAACAGCCATGTGAACTCCCCACGGTGACCCACTTCCAAAGCCTCGGTTCAGTCTCCAGACCGTTGGGCTCCGGCACGTGACATTTCTGCAGCAGATGCACTAATGTAGTACACAAAAAAGTGCTGTTTTGGGAGCACTATTAGATGCCAGGGTACTACACCCATCCATAACTCTCCATTACTGTGCTCAGAGAAAAAGCACTTCATTTTTCTGCACAGAGTGACATCTGTGCAGACATTTAACTTCCACCAGCAGCATTAACAGCATCTGGGCTTTTCTCTTCTTCCTTTTCTACCTGAACTTTGTAGCTAAAAGCAACTTAAACCAAAGGAGCATTTTTGTGTCTTTTAAACTATTTCTAGCTCAGTTTTAAGGATAGAAAAGAAATTCTGCTACAAGGACAGGATTGAGTGAGTGATTGTTCTGCTTGTGCACAAACATTTTAATCTATTTCAGCTGATTTCTGCACCAGATGAAGAATTTTGAATTTAAAAAATGAAAGTGAAGGCTCAAATCCAGGCTCAAATCCGCTGCAGAGGGACGAGTTTCTACTCCGTCATTATTCTATTCTTAGCAACGTGTTCATCGGTTAAAGGCGAAGGTGCCATGAACGCAGACCGACATGCTGAAACACAGAGATGCAGCCAGGTCAGAGGTCAGGTTCTCCTCCTCGGAGTCACGCTGAGCCTCCAGATGTCTGCCGTCTAAACGCAACAGACATGCTCAAAGTTGACTCTCGGCTATAAATACGCATGCTGTCTCCTTACATGCATAATGAACAAACATGCATCAGCAAAGTGCTGCATGTGCCGTTTAAATTATTTAAAATGATAGTTGGAGAATAAACAGACATTCGTTTCAGACATCAGTAATGTGAGAGAAAGTTTTCCAACTCATTTAAGGTACCATCCATGCATAAGTATGCAAAAGCTTTTCTAATTTTATCATGCCACAGCTACAATCTTCAGTGTATTTTATTGGGATTTTCTTTGACAGACCAAAACAAAGTAACACATATCTGAAGCGGACGGAAAAAAACTGCATGTTTTTCAGAATTAGTTACAAATATACAAGATTTGCTCAATTTTTCTGCAAAATCTTCAAAAAAGCTCAAACGCAGTCAGATTGGAAGGAGAGAATCTGTGAATATTAATTTTAAGGTTCTCCCATCCAAAGTTTGAAATGTGATTTTATAACGTTTACGAATGTAACATAATTTTATTTTGAGGTATGGAAGTATTTTATATGAATAAGCATTGAAAACTGTTTCATTTCCTCCTAGTTCACAATTATGTGCTACTTTGTGTTGGTCTAATCCAGGGGTGCCCAAAGTCGGTCCTCAAGGGCCGGCATCCTGCATGTTTTAGTTCTCTCCCTCGTTTAACGCACCTGAATCAAATGATGGCTTGTTAGAAGGCCTAACAAGAACAC
>CAEFZX010009379.1:0-13914 GCA_903066825.1 Alfaro cultratus | reverse complement strand
CCACTGGCGCAACCCGCTGACCAACGAGAGCCTGAGGAAGAAGTTCAGGAACAATGCAGAGGTGGTGCTTCCATCAGCGAAGGTTGAGCGGCTGATTGAGGCGGTGGATGAGTTGGACAGACTTGACGACTGCCAGGACTTACTCTCACAGCTACAATGAAGATACATTGCAAATATATTTAATATATATTATTATATGATGAGTTTCATTGTCATCAATAAACACTTATTTGTACATTTTATCATCTTCGTGCTTCTTTAAATCGTATATATTCTGTACTTCAAATTATTCTGTTTGAGAGTTACATTCACATAAATGTTCTTTTTCTAGAGTTCTTGTAATCTGATGTATCTACTTGTGTACATCATACTGCTGTGTAATAATATGTTTGCAAATATTAGAAAGATAAATGTATCGCAAAAATCTATCAATAAACCATAGAGTTGTATACAAACAATTGCTGTCATAATTCTTTGTTATAGTATTTATATTTTCTTCTGCATTCTTTGCAGTATGTGGAGCTGTCTCTTTCGTTTTGCCTTAGTTCATCACTATTCTCTGAATATTATCATACAAATCATATGTCATACACATAAAACTGGCCTGGTGTGCTTTCCTGGATCTACCTCTTTAGCTTGATGAAGCCACCAGTCTGGATAGGGGATAAAGAGGATGAATTAATGGCTGGATCATTAGTAAACAAAAAATACCCCTCTTCAAAACATCTTGAAAGAGAATCATTCTCTGTGTTTGAAAAAGTGGCAAATATTGCATTTATTTACAAGCCATTATAGATTAGTTGACATAAACTATCTTTTCTAACACCTTGAACTAGGTTCAGTTTGTTCTGTTTAAATTAAATATTAGATCTTAGCAATTCTCCCCAGGGTAAATGATTAAAGACCCTGGATGGATGGATATTTTTCATCTTACAATATATTAATATTAATTTCCTAAAAACAAATCTCAGGTGGAGGATCTGTGCTTCTCAAAATGTAGTTTCAATATATCTACAATTTGTTACACTGCTGAAAATCAGACAGTAAAATTATGCAAAAACCACAAATACACACAGCAGCAAATCTTAAAGGAAATGTGGATCAACTCAAACTGAGATCAATGGAATCACAAAATGAAAACATTTTGCATATCTGCTGTTTGTTACTGAATGAAGCTGGCATTCAGGTTCAAACTAGTGAGACTTCATGCATTTAACCAATTTTATTAGTTGTCTTTAAATAAGTTTTTATTTTTAAAAGAGTATTTAGTGTTTAGTGTTGATAATTGCAAAAGTAATGTAAGCAAAAGAATATTAAAACGAAGGCTATTTTCAGAAAACAAGAATTTATCGTAATTCAATGGTTATTACTAGAGTAGAGAGAAGTCTTCGGTGAGAGGAGCATGCTGACAGATATTTTATATTGCAGTAATGAGCAACAGCATCTAGGGGGAGACAAGAGAATGAAAAGTCAGCAGGAAAGAGCAACACAAACCTCTTTGTTCTCAGAAAACTGTGGAAGAACAGGCTTAACACACTATGAATCATTCCAGCTCTAAATTTATTTTTCATGGCTGGTATCTCTAAAAGTATCTGAGTAATAATAAAGCAAATTCATCTATTTTAAAAAAATCAACATTAAATTCAAGAGCTTTTGGTATTAATTTCTGAAGGTCTTTCAAGTTTGCCTTTAAACTTAAGCTGCTTTTTTTTCTTTGTTTTCAAACCAGCCTCTTACCATTTTTAAAATAAAGGTTGATTTTATTTAATTTTGTTTGTTAAATCACTGAACTCTGACATAAATTTTTATGACAAAAAGTAAAGCAGTCACGACAAAAGTAAATGTAGCAAAGAGCCCATTTCAAAAAGGATGTTTTGGGGAATAATGGATACGTCAGATTTACCTCCATCTTTAAAAAGCCACGGGCTTCTCATCGGGTTCATCGTTCATCTGTCTCGATGACGTAAAGTACTGGATAGCTTCGAATTTTTTACACTTGAACAAGCAAAAACAGAAGTGATGTTCTCTGGTGGCACATTTGACCAGACCTCAAACATAGATCTTGGTTCTCTGGCACAGTATGTTAGGCCCATCATTGCAAATCTGGGAGATAAGATGGATGCAGGTCTTGAAACTTTAGATTTCATCTAATTTTTTTTTTTTTTTTCATTTGACATAGTTAACCAAAATAAAGCCACTTATATCAAGGCAGCTTTGTGAAACTGTTACATTACTGTAACTTGCTCTATTTTGGGATTAGTGATGTGTTCATCAGGAGCCTGGACATTGTGCAAATGCTGAGGTGTTGAAAAAAGAAAGTATGAGCACATTACCCTCATTGTGACTTTACTTCACTGGTTGCCTGTTTCACAATCAGTTTTAAAGTTATTTTATTCACTTTTGTACCTCTTCAAGAGGCCTAATGTGACTTCTATCAAAATATGTTGGTTGTTAAAACTATCTCTATGTCATGTAATATGAGACTCTGCTGCAGAAAGAAGGCAGTATTGCTTCATTTTTGTTTCTTGTGCTCCTTCTGAGGCTCTTCAATCCAGGATGGTTTATGTTTGTTTCAGTTAGTTGAAACAAACAAAAGCTGGAAGTTTAAGTGTTTTGTTAATAAATTCTGATATCTTAGAAATAATTTATTTGTGTGTTTATTCTGTATGTGTGTGCATAGCTTGCTGTTTGAGAATGTCAGTCCAGAACTTAATCCTTCATCAATTGTTATTTCATACCAAACGTCACTAGTAAGATATTCAGAAACACGTAACTTACTGAAACTGAGAGCCTTTTGGCTATTAATGTATGATAATTGGGCGTTACCTCGACTTGGTCATTATGATCACAATTACTAACTTTGTTAACATGTACCTTTGACACCAATTAATAATTATTCATAGCCAAACTAAGCCTATTGTTGCATTTAAGTCATTATAATTCTGTTGAGAATTGCTCGGAAAGGATTTTTCATTTTCTTTTTCATAAAATATGTTTGGAATAACGTCATGAAGTCAGAGAGGAAAGGATGAGTAATTGGTTTTGAAAAAGGCTGATGATGTTTTCTTTGTTGCTGTAAAGATTTCTGCATTTGTTTCCTGGAAAATGTAAAACAATGAGCTAAAGAATCAAGGTGAATAGTACAAGGTGAGGGGAAATTTTTCTTTCAACTATTTTCTCCAAATATTTAAAAGGTTCCTGGTTCTGACAGTAAAAGATGTCATAGCTTTTCCTTTTGACCGAGCATTTATGGTCAATAGTATTTCCTTGTGAAAATAACCAGTCAGTTTTTTGGTTTGTTTCTTGAATTATTTTTTTTGTACTAAGGTAGTCACTGGTTGCCTTTTGAATTTAGTTTTCATTTCAAAGCCTTTTTTTTATTATTTCTTGTTCTATGTGAAGAACTTTATGCTTATTTCAACTACAATGTTTGTTTCTCACAGAAACAAAATGATCTATGCTCTGTCCAGCATCTCAATGAGTATCTCTTTGAAATCCGGAGATTGATGGCTCTGATTTTTTTAATTTTCGCAATAACAAGGCTAACATTATGTTATGTAGAACCAATTCAGCATATTGATTATTTGTACCTGACTGTGTGTGAGAAAAACACTGGAATAAACTGGAAACTGGATATCACCCTTCAACTTCTCATGTGAGACACTTTTGCTGGGCAAACATACATATATTGTATTAAACAGATGTGCACAATGACATTTTCTTAGATTTTCTTATATTTCTGGCTTCTGTGTGTAATTTTACTTTAGTTTATCACTCACAATTTATTTAGTGTTTGAACAAATAAAACAAGCAAAATAAACTAAAACATTAACAATTTATTGTTCATCATTTATTTGTTGAGAGAAGTGATCCAGCATCATTAATCTGTAAATGCCAACAAAAAACAAACAAACAAACAAAAAAAACTGTTATTGATGTGAACCTGATGTTTTACAGATCTTTTGTTTGACATATGCAAAGGAAAACGTTCAGCCTTCATCATTTAAGCACATCTAAATAATCAGAACTTGTCTTAATTAGAAAGTGGTCCTGAATGTGTGACCAACTACATCCAAAAATGAAAAAAACATTCAATTAGATGTCAGAAACTGTAACGTTCACAATGCAAACAATTTCAGTGTTAAGAACTGTCAACCCCCAAAATGCTTACATATTGTCAGACAACGGTTTCATGAAGACACTGATTTCCTCACGGCAGTCTTAAAGTAGGAAAAGTAAGGAAATTATTAAAAAGTCAGGTCCTATTCCCCCTTAGTAAATGTTTAAAAACTGAATTATATAAAATAGATAAACTTGATGTATATTTAATGAATGGATATATTAAAATTCGCATATATAAGGATGATAAATGTCATCATAGAACAGAGGTAATCGATCTATTTTGTTTTTATCATTGAAACAGTGAAATGTCACCAGACCACACAGTCTTTTAATCACTTCTGCTTTCATTTTGTGATGGTTCTTTCTTCAGAGTTTCATAATGAAACATCTTTATACTGGTGGGGTTCATTTGTCACTAATTGTTTTTTCACTCTACATGAAAATAAATGATAGTCTGATATGAGGGCGTAGTGAGGGAAGCGATGAAGAAGTTGAATCTGGATCTAGCAGGCTTTAACAGCTTTAACGTCTATTGTTTCAGATTTCAACAGAAACTGTATAAATCATGTGTTCTCTAAAAACAGAATGTCAATAGTTAGAGATAACATAACACAAAAGGCATGTAGATCAAAGAAATGCTTTTAAATAGCCACCACACCTGAATGATGTCATTGTCTTGTACTTTACAGGTGTGGTGTGTTTTTCCTGGAATATGACCACACAAAGCAATTGAGAACAATTTATGAATTTTAAAATGATGTCACAATGGTAGGAGTTTCCAAAGCTGTAGCGTATATAATGACTGACAGACAAGAGCCAGACAGAATCCAGACTTACTGGGAGACCGAGAAGACAACAGGTATGGAGAGACACTTTCTGCTGTAGTTAAAGTTTAGACTTTGCAGAGTAATATTCTACCTAAACAAAAGAAAAATATTGCCCCATTTGACCATGTTCCATCATTACTTGTAAGTCAGCAGTATTTTGTTCAGGTTTTTGCAGGAATTAGACAACAGAAAGATCTTAGGAGTTTTATGTCTCTGCAGTCTCAGAGTTGTTTTTAGTGCACACGGAAATAGAGTTTCTTATATTTGCAAGTCCAGTTAACTTAATTCAAGCATGTAATGAGTTATAAACTCAGCACAAGTGCTGCGTTGTGCTTATTTTGAAGTGTATGTTCTTTATAACCAGCAAATAACTAAAGCCAGGTCAATTTGAAGGCACTCCTTTAATGGCGTTTACTAAACTTAAACTCTTTTCAACTTTTTAAACTTCACCTTCAGGCTACATCTCACCAACCTTGGAAGCAGAAAGCCAGAGACATCAGCAGGGAAAAACCAAAGATGAATACATCTCCAGCTGAACTACAGGAGCGCTACAACGAGGAGGGCTTCCTCTCACCGCTGCCCGTGCTGGACGAGACAGAGCTGAGGGAGGCCAGGGAGGCCTTCGCTAAGCTGGAGGAGGAATTTGGTACGTGACCTTGTACAGAGGGAGGGAAAATTAGAGGAAAAATTCAGAGATTAAGCAAGATATAGAGAACTGAGATCAAATCTAGTAGACAGTATGCAAAGGGAAGTAAAATAATCAGATTGTGCAAGATCTATTGAGATCAAAGAAATTTGAGTTTCATTTGACTATTTTGTTTAGTTGTGCTACTGCTTCACTGGTTTATTTCTATAGACGCACAGCAATCCTTTTCTCAGTAAACACAGCTGTAATGAGATGTACAGATATGACATTCGCAACAGGTGCCAAGTAATTCACACATACAAAGAAAGCAAAATAATAAGTTAATATATTAGACATGGAAAAAATTGTAATAGCATAGAGAACATAACATTTGTTATTTAGTAGTAACAAAAAATGTAACAAACTGATCATAGAAAAATATGTATGTTTCCTTAGTGCTACAAAATACAAAATTATTTTTTTACTGAAAAATTACACAGTAAGGAAATTTTATAATATCAAGATAAAAACACCAGCCAATGCTGCATGCTACATTCATCAAGTATGATGTGCGAGTGATTAAATGAAACAAATGTTTCAATAAACAGCTGATCTATCCATATACAAATATTAAATAACTACAGTAATACTTGAACACACCCAGTTCAGACACAATCTGTTCTCCTCTGTTAGTTTAATCATGTTGTTTTTCATTCACATTACATTTTCTTATATAAAAAATACTTTCTGAGTAGATTTAATAAACTTAACTTTGCGCACCAGCAATAATTTTAATGTTCTTCTTCTTTGATGAAAGAAACTGTCATGATAAAATATTTCTCTGAGAAAAATGTTGACACATCCAATACTTTGTTTCAGCAGATGAATCTGATTTTCCTTTTTTTTTTCAAACCATGTATTTTCATGTATCAAACAGGTACAGAGTACACACAGTACAGCCTCCACAATGTTCATCTTCAGTACCCCTGGGTGATGAACCTGACCAAACATCCCCGCGTCCTGCAAGTGATCCAAGCCGTCCTGGGACCTGACGTCATTCTGCTGGACTCTCGATTTATCTGTAAATACCCGACAGTCAAACCCGCCAAACTCCAGGAGAGCAAAACAGGTCAAAGCAAACCTGATGGAGACGATGAGCTCCCTTATGTGGCCTGGCACCAGGACATGAGGTGAATATAACTTACCAAAGGAAAATAAAGTGTTTAAAGTGATTTGTTTTTTGTGTCGCATGATTAAGAGTGTGGTGTTCACAGGTACTGGGGTATTGCTGGTGGACCTGTTCTGTCTGTGTGGCTTGCTCTTGATGATTCACAAAAAGAAAACGGAGTCCTTCAGGTCATCCCAGGCAAGTAAAATTTGTTAGCTATTTGCATTTATTTAAGTTATCACTGGCAGTCCTGGCCAGCTGTATGCTCCACATATTTGACCTCAGTCCCTTATAGGAAGTCACTGCTCTGGCATGTTGCTCCATCGCCAAGCAACCCGCCCTGGAAACCTACTGTCAGTCAACCAGGAGATCCCAGAGGAGCTGGTGCAGGTGGACGAAGCTGTGCTTTGTCCTCTGAAAGCCGGACAGATGTCGGTAGGTTTATTTGCATTTTGTGATAAAAACTTTACAGCTATAAAATGCTCTAAAAACAAGTTTATCTTAATCAAATGTATCTTTTTTCCAGATTCATGATGGACTTCTTGTCCATGCAAGTGATGCCAACACTTCCCAAAGGAGGCGCTGTGGCTTTGTGATCCGTTATGTTCCCACCTATGCCCACCCCACTGAGGTGAGAGACAATCATATTTTCTTAGCCAGTGGTTCTTTTAGAGAACTTACCTTTCATTTCTAATAACTTTTTTTCCTCTGTTTTAATTTTAGGATCCTGATCGTCCCAGGAAATTTCATACAACAGAGTTGGTCTGTGGGGTTGACCAGTTCCACCATTTCTCCAACAAAAGCACATGAAGAATTAGTGAAGACTTCACAACAACTGCTTTAACATCTTGTTTGATAAATCAAATGTCTATTTAGTGTTTATATGGAATCATGTATATGGACTATAATACATCACTGACTCTAAATTAAACCATTGTCTGGTTAACTTATTTTTTCAAGCTGCTAATGCATGTTTAAATATTATTAAAAGAACAAAAAAAAAATTTAAAATCTCATTTTCTTTTCTTAAATCACATTTTGTTCCTTCACATATGCATGTGGTTTAAAAATCAATAAATTGACAGAACTCTAGCCTTGAAGACAAAGACAGTTGAAAAAATACGTATGTGAGTACAAACCTCCAGGTAGCTTCAAAATGAAACCAACAGCACAGAATATGGCCAGACATAAGAAGAATCATCTACACTTCTGCATGTTGCTATTGTGATATACAGTATAATATTATTTACATGTTAAAACAATCTGATCATGGTTTCAAGTTTCTACACATAGAAATACAATTTAATTTACATGCTCCACTTTCACTGAACAGCACTTTATTAAAGCTATTTTAGTAGCATATATAGGCTTTAAAATTCAGAAATGCTTTGGAAAACACTCGACACACAGTAAGAATATTTTGAAAAAGGGCATTTTTTCCCACAGATTGAAAAGAGAAGGTGCTCTAGAATCACTTCATGTCCAACTGGGCATGTCCCAGTTAGACACGCACAGTTAACTGTGCATGTTTGGTGTCTACTTTTACCACCAAACTGTAAAAGTATCCATAGCAAAATTTAGAATGCTACAACAACTTGGGAAAGTTGCAGTGGCGCAACTCCTTAGTTGACCACAGCATGTGGTCAAATTCTTGGTCAATTTGACCACATGCTTAGAATAGCTGTTGTTGAGTCTCTAGTCTTTTTTTTTTTTTTTTTTTTTTTTTTTTGAGAAGGGCTTATTTTAGGCGTGATGTTTTCCAGATTCGTCCTTTATTTCATGACTGTCCCACTAAGACATATAGATGTCATCTAGTGGTTGTTTGGAAACTTGATGAGTCTAAAAGAGCACTCTACAACTTTTTACTTTCCTCACGTTGCATGTGGTAGCAACATTAATGTGTCCAATCTTGTGTCATATTTCCATCTTTTTTAAACTTTTCATTTGGTGCTAATCTACCTGATTAGTACAGGAAATCATGGATTACTGATTTAAAGATCCTAGACACTGAGATGCAATGTAAAGAAATGTTTCCACAACTATTAATTTATAGGGGTCTTAATAGGTCTGGCACCAATGATTTTGTAAAAAAAATAAAAATAAAAAACTTTAATATTAACTGCATCTTCTTTAAACACAAGTCAGTAACTTTAAGAAAAACTAGTGGAGGGTTTAACAAACCTTTAAGCCTTGCAGTGACACTCAAACATCTATTAATAAATCTATCTAAGAATTTTTCTATTTTCTTATAAGCAAAAAAAATTGATCATTAAAAGATAAATTATTTGAATAATCACTCACTTCACACATTGTAGAGCAATGAGAGGTTGGCGTCTCATACGCAACAAGTTTTGCATGAGACAAAAACAACAAAAAACAACAAAACTTGTTGTGTAATTGTATGTATGAAGAAAAATATGCCCAAAGCTGCAAGTTCCAGAAAATGCTTTATTTATTATTTCACTCTGATATTTGTTTACTTAGAGTTTCTGATTAAATATTGTAGTATCTCTCATGATTTGCTGGTGAAAATAAATAGAACTGATTACATATAACAATCTTCTTAGGCAAGCTTCAGTGTTTCTTGAACCATGACGCCGATTCCATCAAACACTTTGTGAAAGGGAGCGTTGCACATGAAGGCAGAGGTGGTGACCAGCTTGTTCTTGACATCAACGTGAGCCTCATCCACGTCTTTGTTCACGTGTTTGCAGCCCATGTCCTTCAGAGCTCCAGCCGTCTGAGCAAACGGCCACCTGAAGATAAAAACCAAGTGAATGATCACATAAAATCCAATAAACTAACATATTTTCCTAATGTGAACAGAGATTTACACACTTTTCACACTCTTTGTCCTGCCCCACAGTGAGCTCACAGCCAGGCAGCAGCTTTGCAGCCAGGACTGGGGAAATGCAGCACATGCCCAGAGGCTTTCCTGCTTTGTGGAAATCCTTGATGATCTTCTCCAGATGTGGCTGGACGGTGCAGCTCTTGTTCTTTAAAGCCCAGTCACTCAGGTTCTTAGCCACACCAAACCCTCCTGATAGAGAACGTAGGGGTTTGTTCAGAAACCTACATTAAAACATTAAACAGAGGAACTGCACACATCTTCCTCTGAGTTTATAGAAGATCATCTCACCTGGAATGATGGCAGCATCAAACGCTGAGACATCCAGCTTGGCCAGATCAGTCACGTCGCCCCTAGCGATACGAGCGCTTTCCTGCAGGATGTTCCTCTTCTCCTCAGTAGGTTTCCCCTCGCAGTGATTTACAACATGCATCTGATCTCCGTCTGGGGCAAACATCTGCACCTGAGATCAAACAACCAATATGGTAACTAAAAAAGCATTAACCCCTGCTGGTTTTCTATCAACACAATGTTTCTGACAGATAAATACACTCTTTTGTCCTTACTTTTGCTCCAGCGCGACTCAGATGGACCAGGACGGCAGAGGCCTCATGGATCTCTGTGCCGTCATAGACGCCGCAGCCAGAAAGAATAACTGCAACACGCTTCACCATGATTGCTAAGAAATGCAAAGACATGTTCATCTAGTCAAAAGGAGACTCTTTAAGGTGCCAAGTTGGTTCTTAATCATTCATGGTGAGGTTTGAATTTCTGTTTCCCCGTTGGCAGTATAGTCAGACTGGTGATAGCCACTTGGCACCTGTTGCATGTTCACATAAAACATTTACAGAGCCAGGTGAGAAACAAGACTCGGTAGTGTAGCTTCTGCTTGCAAGTAATTGCAAAACCTGGCAGCAATAAATGTGGTTATAGTCCAAATTAATATTTCTTAGCTATATTAATTCAACACTTATTTCAGTGTTGCAGTTTAAACCAAAGATGCTCTGAGGAGAACAAAAATGTGATATATTTTCTCTAATGTTACTGTATATATTGAGAAGACATTTTCCTGTCTTTATTCAGGGATGAGGACTTCAAAAATCAAACATTTTTAACTTGGCTTAGAGTCCGGCTCTAAAGGTCTGAGGCATGATTCAGATTCACGGACTAGAAGTCACATTTTATGTGGCGAATGGAAGAGAGGACGAATCTAATGAGTCTACTTTGTGAGATTGTATGAGGAGGGTCATCTGGGAATCTCTGGTGATAGATTTCAGAAGGAACAACTTCCCACCCTCTCCAATGTTCATCAGTCTTACAAATATTTAGGAGAATAATTGAAGAATCTGACTGGTTCTTCAATTATCCATGCACAAGAAGGATCTGAGTGGGCCGACTCAGGTTATTTGATGTATGTTACAAACTGCCTGTGAGATGCACCATCCTTTTTGCTGTAGCATTGTGATGTGCAGGTATGTAGGGAAAAAAAATATATATAAAAAAAAACATACAACAGATCATCTTAGGAGCAGGTTTAGTGACAGACTTGCTTCATCCAAAATGCAGAGGAGAACCAGACAGGATGCCCTTCCTGCTTTTAGGTTTTGTAACCCATTCACCATCTAATGGGGAAGTTACTTTTTATTACTGTACTCTTATGCAATTCTTCCGTCACTCCGTCACTCCGTCAGACTCACAGTGCCTAGAAAAATACCCAATCAAATCAAAAGAACACATAACTCTGTCTCTTTATAAGTGCATCTAATATAAACTCCAACAGATCATGAAAGAGCGACCAATAAAATACAAGCAAGTCATAGGTGAAGGAGGTTGGATTTAAAAGAGAAATATATTTCTACTGTCAGTAGAGGGCGTTAACAGAATTATGTTGCATTTTCAAATACTAACCTGAACAAGCAGACACAGGTAGGCAGGCGGTTTTCAGTCAATAGAAACGGGACTTATTGGACTTAGAAAAGAAAGTATTCCTGTAATCGCTTTGTCGATAAATGTCTAGAAACACTTATTTTTTTATCTGATCACTGATTAAACTAAATAAGTAGTTTTAGCACAAATATTAACTCTCTGACAGTTTATGTGATATTTTTAAGCTACTATTGGGAAGCCACAGAGTTAGGCATTAATCGCTTTTAATTCAGTTTGCTGTTTAAAAAAAATAAACTAATTATCTTAACTAGTTGTCTAATCTGTTGCGTTTACTTTGTAACATACATTGAAGGCAGACGGATCAGGAGAATATATTACTCACCTTATTTAGTTGTTGTAGTATTTCTCCTGTTGAACACGGCGTGCAGCGCAGCTCCTCGGCGTTGATGTGAAGGTTGAGCTCCGAGCGAGAGGTTTTATGATCCCGTCCTGCTCGCTGGAGTTTCCCGACCAGCCAATAAGCTGCTCGAGACGCTGACGTCACTGGCATCAAGTTACCGAAATCAGTATAATAGTTCATCCTTAACCTTAAAATGCCGAATCATTGACTATTATGAACTCCCAGATGTGGTGATGCTATTAAAAGACGTCAATATCATCCATCTGGACCCACGGGTTTAGTAATATGGAAAGGGTTTGGTAAAGAGGAAATGAATCAAGAGTCACAAAATTACAAAACTTCTAATTTTAGTGTTCTGCCATTCAAGAGGAAATCAACAAAAGAGTTCATAGCATTATTATTATTATTATTATTATTATTATTATTATTATTATTATTATTATTAGTAGTAGTAGTAGTAGTAGTAGTAGTAGTAGTAGTAGTAGTAGTAGTAGTAGTAGTAGTGTATCATATTTTTCAGTGGGCTTATTTGACGGGAGAACAGCTTCTTGTCATCCCACCCTCTTTTAGTGGGGCTGTGGTTTTTCCCAGGTAGGCGCAGCTCTACTATTTACCATCCCGGGAGTATTACGTGACTCACGTATAAAAGTCTTCCTCACACCGTCAGAGCAGCACTACTGCTGCTGCGATGGCTCACTTCAACTCAGCTTATGTGTCCGTCGGCATCCTGGGTATTTTAGGAGGTAAGTCTTCATGTTTTTCTCCGTGTTAGTACTGTACGGATTTTTTCTTTGTCTTTTTTTTTATTTTTTTAGTTTTTTGTATTTGCTAGATATTTTAGGTATTTTATATTTACGCCAAACAAACCTCCATTCGGAAGTTGATATCTCATTGCTCTCCATGCAAAAATGAATTTCCAGCTTCTCCCTTTTCAGTTATTTTAATTTTGCTCTCCTTGGGGATTAAATCCCTTTTCAACTCGATGACGAGAGCTTTTAATGAAAATAAGACGATCAGAATGAATGTCTGCCATTTTTATATACATATTAATTGGTTTTCAGAGAAAAAAAATTCTAAAGCTGAAACTGTTTTAACGGTTCAAAAGTTTATATACATTTTGTAAAATCTTATAACACTGATTATATCATTTATATATATTTAAAAATTATATTTTGATAAATTTTTGGTTGTTTTCAATAGAACTTCTTTTTAGTATTTTCAGGACCCAGGAGGAGGGAAAAAAGAAAACGCTTTGACTGGATGTTCTTTCTTTCTTTCTCTCTTTCTTTCTTTCTTTCTTTCTTTCTTTCTTTCTTTCTATTTTGGCGTGAGATGTCTCACTTCTCAAATTATCTTTGAAGATATGATTCCTCAACGTTACTTATAAATAGTTACACAAGTAATTATATAATTTAAATGCAGAAGTGACATTGCACTGCTATTAAAAATAGATTTTTAATACCTCAATAACTTACAGAGTTGTTTTAAAATTTCATATGACAAGAAAGCTTATCTCATAAATCCATCCATCCATCCATCGTCTACCTGCTCATTGCAGGTTCGCGGGCAGGGAGCTGGTGCACAGAGGAAAGGTTCCCAGTTCATTGTCAATCCACCAGAAATAAACAAATTAAATCAAAAAAGTGACTTTATTACTTTACTTATTGTAAAAGTGTGTTCAAATGTGATGTGGAAAATCAAACATTTTCTTGCTTTTTGTATTTTTATCACGAATGCAGAAAATTCAAAGCACTTAGACAAATGTGTCACTTCAACTTTATGATAAAATGTTGTTCTATTGGTGCTTCATTTGTGGACATCAATACTTTTGCTGTTATGGTGGCACAATCATCTTTGGTCTTGTTCTTTATCCCAGGAAAGAACAAAGGTTTTACTTTTTCTTTTAATTAGGAGCATTGCTTTGATTAAATTAGTTCCAAATAAAAGCTATGGATCTCATTTTCAGGCTCTCTCCTGCTGCTGGTGAACAGCTATGCCAGCACTCCTGAGAAAGACTTCATCCCCCACACTGCACTG